>OZ005744.1:123531524-123581501 GCA_963930735.1 Dioctria linearis | reverse complement strand
GCTTCTCTCGTCACTCATAAATAAAAATTCCGTATACGATGTACTATCTCCCTCACAATTTCTGTAAAAAATCCATGCCATCATAATGTAAATCCTGCTTAATTCAAGGTAATTACATATTTCTCGACAAATGCTTCTATCTACTCTTGGCATAAGGGAAAAAATCCTAAAGTGATGGGTTAACGACAGTGAAAAATATGATATTCAAAGGAGTCCATAAAAAGAATCGAAACGATTGTCTCGTTACAGAGGTCGCGTAAAGCGAAAATATCTAAATAGCTTTCAAAAGTTGGAGTCACATTATTGTAGAAAGGACTCTAAAAACAATAATATTTCAAAACAACTATGAGTTTAAACTTTACAAAGCCAAATGGGAGACAAATAATTTTTTTTGAATTATTGAAAGCGCTCAATATTTTTCATTTTCAAACCCAAAGAGGATTAGTGTAACATTTCGTACGCAAGTAGCTCAGCATTATATTGAAGAAAGAGACAAATCTATGTGTAGCTGTCGAAAAAATCCTTTCTTCACCGAGATTTGTTTACGTTTGGACTGCTGCGAAATTCCTTAGGTATGTGGCGTAATGACAGCGAATAATAACATTTTCGATGGGAGCAAACGTAATATTTTCAACCATATATCTTGTTGCCCCGCTCTCTATATTGATTCTACTACACGGCTGTACTGAGCGTTCACTACAGCGGCAACAGATACTAACACAACCAGAATTTGTCTACACCAAATTAGGCTTATCACACTTCCTGTACTCTCTATATTCTAAGGACAAAATAGAACAAATGAGAAATGCAACGACACTGGAGATGCAATAATTAGGGTTGTATGGATGTGCAGGCAGTGAAATTTATCCCACAATTAAATGCAAATGCATCCAGCATATTACAAGATGAAACTACAAGTACTACATAATTTCATGGTCAGATAATTTTTCTGCGATATATATACAAGGTAACTCGCACTACATATGTCTCTCATACAGAAAATGTTGGCAAAAGGAGACTTTCGCCCCATTTTTTTATTTAAATTATTACAAAGCAGTAACTGCCGCTGCAACAGGACGTGAAAATAACACTATTTTGGACTGGATATATGCGATGAAAAGGACTATTCGTAACTAGTTTCGAAGTTTTGATATTTTTCATTAGAAAACCAGCCTAGAGGAAGGCCACAACGGACCCTTGATAACGTTGATCTCGTACCGGCGGTTGAAGAGGATCCTGCTACGACAATGGGATTATTATTTATTTAATGTATCCATAGAATTAATAAGACGTCACCTGAATGAAATTGGTCAGGTGAAGAAAATGGATAAATGAATCTGGATGCTTATAAACTGATCCCGGCAAACATACAACGAGTGGAAGTTGCAAATTCATCCAGTTTTGCATTGGTTGGTTGGATGGTTGGTTGGGTGCAGATGAACCCCTAGGATAGTCTTCCAGAGCACATCTTCACTAGAGAAAGGTTATGGTGACAATACTGTGGACTAGTAAAATTGTGGTACATTATTCATTTTTGCGGCTTGGACAAACATCACAGCGTTGTCATATTGTAGATAAATTAAAGAAATGCATCGAGAATCGCGGAAGAAACAGCCTCTTTTAGTGAATAGACATGGCCCCATAGTCTTATACGGTGTCGTAAACCAGTGTCATAAGAAAGACTTTATTTCTCATTTGAAAATAGAACATAGCTCATATATGAGCTATTTTCCTTCCACAATTGGGAAAAAAAGTCATATGACCTTATTTCCTAGACATTTTTCACGGCCAACTTTTACTAGACAACGCTCGTCCACGTGTTTCTCAAACGACTGTGCACAAGCTAACCGAATTGGGATATGAAATACTGCCTCATTCTTCTTACGCTCCCAATCTATCACCTATAGATTATCACTTTTTCAGGAGTCCAGACAACCATTTACGAAATAGGCAGTTCCAAGACCGTGATGCTATAATTTCGGCCTTTAAAGCATTTCTACAGCAGAAAAACAAGGACTTCTAGAAATCGGGAATATTTGCATTAGAAAGTCGTCGGAGACAAACCATAGAAGCAAATGGAAATTATTTTATTGAATAAATTTACTAGAAGTTTCATATGTAACAACCTGATATTTTCACTTCGAACTCATCACCAATATTTCCTGGACTACGAATCTAATACCTAAACGCTGCCCGTCCATTCGACCAGGTAGGTATGTTCCATCAAAATTAATTAATAGTCATATTTCCATTTAGAACAGGAACTGGAATATTAATTTAAATTCAAACTTAAACTTGATGGCATGGAAAGTTTAGGCAGGACCGTTGGTGATATATCTACACACACAGTCAATAGACTTCGTTGTTTGGCATATGATTCGAATGGAGATATTTATTTTAAAACTGATGTGAAAAGGAACTATGTATGTGCCAAACTTCTGAAAGTGATCAAAGAAACATTTTATTGAAGCCTCAGCCCAGTGAGAGTTTCGAAAAAAGAAATGGGACCATCTCCAAGAATTTTCATCTCCGTTGTGCATACCTTTTCGTAATTAATAAATTTATTTATTTTTATTTTAAAACGTCATGTTGTTTTACGATTTTGCGATGGCTTCAATATTTCATGAATTTTCTAGGCTACCCCCATAGACATCTGTAATAGAATATATGAGAAATTTATTTCAATTCAATACATCATTATTTGGCATGTAATTCCATTGGTAGATCATTCATCCCCCATTTCTAATTGGTAAGTAAAATTTTAGTAATAAATAATTCGAAGGAATGAGAATTAGATAGGAATTAATTCCACAAGGAATTATTACTTTAAAGTGCTGCTTCAAAATCTCATTTCCGTATTATGAATCCTGCAACTAAATATTACATAGTATAGACGAGAGAACAATTTAGGCGATAATATTTGCATGCGTGTATTGTTTTTTTTTGTGCACGTATATATGAAGGTATTCAAGTATATTTCAACCGTCCATACACCACGCACAATTATAGTGAAAATTTAACATAAATTCTGGCTATCTAAGGATATGTATAATTATATTTTTAAAAAGAATTTATATTTAACTAAAATATTTCAATCTTTAAACTTTTCAACTTAGCAACTAGAAAAAGCGTTAAAGCGTTTAAAAATTGACCTTAAAACAGGCCTATTAAGTATAAAAAAAATAGCGCATCTAATGTATTACTCTGTGTTTATAACTTTAGAGCCTTACGACAAAAATTTATAATTAACATTTGCTTTGACTACTTAAATATTTTTGAGTGAAGAATTGATAAGATTTAAGTTATTTTGAGTTTTTGAACGATTCTGCTTTTTTTTCAAGGCAAATAAAAGTTCTGCAATGAAGTATAAAAAAAACTATATGAATAGGAGATGAGGACGATAGGTATTCTCAATGGCCGCAGTGTTTTATTAGTTCTCATCTCTCCCTTTAACCAACCAACCAACCAACAATTAGGATTGTAAATATAATAAATAAAACACAATAATCATTTTTGTGAATAAATTGGATTTTTGTACTAGTTTTGGTTGAAACATCTAATGTTAAGATGTCCAATGTTAAGATAGATAGGTACCGATGCTTTAGTTTAACAACTATAACATAATCATGCCAATTTTTTCAATTTACATATACATATTAAAAAAGGTACATAAATTAAAAGCGTTTCAAAAAGTTTGTGTCAAAAGAACGAATCGAAACATACTATTAAACATACAATTCAATATCTGTCAAATTTTGTATCGTTCGTGGACTTCGAGCAGGAAAGTAAATGGAGCTGACATGAACCGTGATAGAGCATAACCACTTTTAAGTTGTGTGGGTACACCAGTGAAGTCAGGAACATTTCTCGGCATATGGAGTCGGAAATTTTAAATATTATTTAAGTGGAAGTACGATACATGATTAAATCTAGTAGCTATTCGTGTAGTTACAAATATATATATATGTACATAACACATTCATTGGGAATTTTATTTGGGCTGAAACTGAGAAAAAATAAATATTTATATCAGTTGGTAATCTGAGAAACAAAAAATCCAAGTTAAGTGGGGAATTGTCATTTTTCCTGTATCTTACTAGAAAAACAAAAGTATCAAAGTAACAAGTTCCTTGAAATCTGACAGTCAGGGTACAATATGCCGATGTATTTTCTGCAATTGGTACACGTTTTGATGTGTGTAGTCATTATAATATCATCTGGCATGGAACTTGTGAGATGTGAAGATATTTATTTTTGAGACAAAATGGTTTCAAGTGAAAAATTACATATTGAAAATGTCATAAATGTGCAGCAATGTAATTAAGGGCAATTTCGGAGAAAAAATTCTAAGAAAAAAGAAAGTGCGAGTACGTTCCTGGCATATTGATTGCTAAAATTTACTAAATTTCTTACTGAAAAATAAAAAGCAATCCCTTCGTATAAAAGCGCAAACACAAATGTGTCGACATTTTACAAGTTCCGCACCAGCTGATATTATTAAAGACTACTTAAATCAAAAAATGTACCAGTTGCAGAAAATGTACTCAATTTGATTATTTCCCAGGTTCCACTTCGCTAAAAAGTTGAAGTGAGTGGAACTCGTTTTCGTACTGGCGCAAGTGAACTGGTCAGTATGTCAAGAGGAGAGTGAATTGGACACATTACACCGAAATGCAACGAATCGAAACGGAGAAGTTAAGCAAATTTCAACTTTTACGGATGACATAATCTAGAAAAATCATTTGTAAAGATTTGTTTATACTCAAATGTGCATGAAAGGGCTTTTGTTGAGGAAATAAAAAGACATGAATTATATGACAAAAAGAGAATGTTTTCATGGATGAATGTAAAGCGGAAAGACAAAATCTGGCAAAAGTGTTTGAAACCAAACGGAATAATTGTGGTCAGGCATCCGTTAGATCGAAATGGGTTGGATCGAAACATTGGAATTGTGTTTGGCACTTTAAGTGAATAGTAAACGTAACAAAAATATACTGCGCGCGAGGATTGTACACTCTTTTTTTCAGGTCCATTAACAAATTGAACATAAATATTGTTATCGACTGCAAACGATCGACACTCTCTATCTATAGCGCTGGAAGTGAAAAAGCCACATAGGGTGATACTTTCTTTCCCTTTTATTCCATGCCAAGAAATAGATGCATAAAACATGATAGCTCCGAGGTAGTCTTAAGTTGTGTATACCGTGGTAGGGTAATCTCCAAAAGAACAACCATAAAAACTAGTTTAGACGTTTGCACGCCTTGTGCGAAAGGTAAGGAAATATGCGGAGAAGGGAGGTCGTGCACAGCATTGCGACCAAGTATGCAATTAAGACAATGCTTTTGAGTTCGTGCTCGCAGTGCGAAAAATATACTTTGTTAACGCACACTATATTTTAATCTTTTCACGCAACAGAATGAGCGATAACGAATAGCAGTCACACGCAAAAACAACACCGTCTAAACTAGCCTAGCAATAGGAAATCCCTCACGGTAGAAAATCTCCAAAACTCAAGCGATTCCATTGCATGATTCTTTCTTGGGCATTTCGAGATTGGTGACTTAATTTTTAAATGGCGAATAACTAAATTGTCGCAAAACTTTTGAATAGTTTTGACGAAGTCGTTGTGACCGTACGGTGGTGGGTTGCTTTCAATTTTTGCACTAACTTTTTTTAAAGTTTTATTTTTCTTCTCTCATTTGAATTTGAAGTGGTTTTTTATTTATTATTGTGTCAGCTTTAAAGTGGAGTTAGATTGGAATTTTCTACGCGAAGCTGGTATCGTGTGCAACAAGTTGAAGAAAATATGCTTTTTTTATGATGCTGCCAAAGCTCAGGGGCTACCTTATGTCTTTGAGTAGAAAATTGAGGATTGATGATGTCAGATTGAAACTGAACACATATGAGATTTATCAACTTTAACAGACATTTTTTGTTATAAAGTAGTTCATATTTTTCTACTCGTCAATAAACTTTTCATCAGATTTCTTTTTTACATTCGAAAAAAACAAAAAACTGGCAAAGCAATCTCCTAAATTGGAGGTTAAATTGAACGCGTTTAAGATGAAAACTCGAAATTCGTAGAATTTTTGCGTCGCCAGCATACATTCGATATTATCTGTCAACGCACGCACTTCTATCCGCTAAAAATTTTCGTATTTAGGAGGGAAGGAAAAAAACGATCGTGTGCTTGTGCCGGGAATTTCTTGACTGTGGATTTTTTAATTTGGGGATTCGTGCTAACGGATTTTGATATTGACGATTATGTCCTAAATGTATTTTTGTGAGGTCAAATATAAAAAGTGACTATAATTATATATAAATTGTTGTAATGCAAAAACTATCGTTATTAATAAATAAAAGTGTTTCAGTCATTTTAAGTTTGATTACTTATCCTATCAATGATAGTATATTCGTTATTTAACTAAAATTTTAGCTGCAAAAATACTGTAAGTAACAAATTGCAGTTATTCTGCTGTGTACTTTTCTTAGGTTCAACTGGAACTTATTAAGAAGAGGAAAAATTCCGAAATGCCAAGTTTCGATCGGGAGTACGGCAACGAGGTAATAACTAAAGGAGATGCAATCATATGTACGATCCGTGTACATGAGCGTACCCAAAATTGCCCTGCATTTGTGTATGTTTCATTCCGCCATTTTTGGTCTTCACTGTCAGATCCATGCTTAGGTTTGGCGCATTGACGCAGGAAAACTCATGAAATAACCGTAGGGGCACGAAGCAAATATTACTCAAAAACTTTTTATCACTGAACATCAGTATCAATGTGTTAGAAATGGGTACGTGATATTTTCTCGTTTGCATCTCCTTTAGTTCTTACCTCGTTGGAGTACGGTCAGCATACCAATACTACTCTAAAAAAAAGGTCCGGCCATTTTGAAATTTTTATCAGTGCAGTTGTTTACTTGCGATTTCAGGGGATACTAATAATAATTTAATTCTCATTAGGTGCTGTGAATTTGTGATAGTTATTATTTATATCAAAAATTTGTTTGAACACGCATTGCAATGTATGATTGAATTTGAATGGTATTTTTCAATATTACTGTTGGGCAGATTCAAAACATTGCGCATGTACTTTTGTATTGGGACCAAATTATTAAGAGCAATCGGCTAAAAAATTGGCTAAAAAATTGGCTAAAAAATGGCTAATGGTTTACTATCAAAGTAATTAAATAAATTGAATCGTGATGACCCTAAAATTGTCATGAACACGCTAAAAAGGTTTTTTTGCGATAACTCCAAATTTTTTTTAACTAACAATGGCTTCCTAAAAACAATTGCACATGATTTTTTGGTGGCAAAGGAGAGATTTTCTTATATGATTAGAATAATACAACCTCACTTATGCTTTGCAGCTGTTTGAATTTTCATTTAGCCAAGGTGGTACAACAGAAAATGATTTTTTTATTCTTCATCGACTATCAATTCTTAAATACTTTCTCGAAATTCGTAGAATTTTTGGGTCGCGAGCATACATTCGATATTATCTGTCAACGCACGCACCGATTTCTATCCGCTAAAAAATTTCGTATTTAGGAGGGAAGGAAAAAAACGATCGTGTGCTTGTGCCGGGAATTTCTTGACTGCGGATTCTTCAATTTGGGGATTTCGTGCTAACGGATTTTGATATTGACGATTATGTCCTAAATATATTTTTGTGAGGTCAAAAATAAAAAGTGACTATAATTATATATAAATTGTTGTAATGCATAAACTATCGTTATTAATGAATAAAAGTGTTCCAGTCATTTTAAGTTTGATTACTTATCCTATCAATGATAGTCTATTCGTTATTTGACTAAAATTTTAGCTGCAAAAATACTGTAAGTAACAAATTGCAGTTATTCTGCTGTGTACTTTTCTTAGGTTCAACTGGAACTTATTAAGAAGAGGAAAAATTCCGAAATGCCAAGTTTCGATCGGGAGTACGGTCAGCATACCAATACTACTGCAAAAAAAATAGTTCCGGCCATTTTGAAATTTTTATCAGTGCAGTTGTTTACTTGCGATTTGAGGGGATACTAATAATAATTTAATTCTCATTAGGTGCTGTGAATTTGTGATAGTTATTATTTATATCAAAAATTTGTTTGAACACGCATCGCAATGTATGATTGAATTTGAATGGAATTTTTCAATATTACTGTTGGGCAGATTTAAAACATTGTGCATGTACTGGGACCAAATTATTAAGAGCAATTGGCTAAAAAATTGGCTAAAAAATGGCTAATGGTTTACTATCAAAGTAATTAAATAAATTGAATCGTGATGACCCTAAAATTGTCATGAACACGCTAAAAAGGTTTTTTTGCGATAACTCCAAATTTTTTTTAACTAACAATGGCTTCCTAAAAACAATTGCACATGATTTTTTGGTGGCAAAGGAGAGATTTTCTTATATGATTAGAATAATACAACCTCACTTATGCTTTGCAGCTGTTTGAATTTTCATTTAGCCAAGGTGGTACAAAAGAAAACATTTTTTTTTATCCTTCATCGACTATCAATTTTTAAATATTTTCTTTATTCCTGCAGCTTACAGTACTTTCAAAATTATCAAAATAATTGAAAAATTTCTATCCATCAATTCTTCACACTAATATGTATAATTGTTTTTTTTCTATTTATTTTATTTCAAATTATAATAAATCACCTTCATCATCTTCTTTAACGAGATCCGAATTATAGAAGTCTAAAGTATAAATTGATAATCAAGTAAAATTCTCCGAAACACTGAAGCTCTTTGATAAAACATAATCAAAAAATAAAAAAAAAACTAATAATTTTTCCTAACAAATGTTAAAAAAGAATAGTGGGGAAAAATAAAAACTTGTGGTGTTTAACATAATTTTTCTTTTTTTTGCATCTAAATAATTGCCATCATAAAAATATATAAAAAAAAATGAACAAAACAATAACACTACATCCTTAAATGAGGGGAAGAGAATCTGTCGATAAAAATTAACTCCAGAAATAAAAACTCTTGAAATCAATAATAATTGCTTTAACCAAAAATGTAAAAAAAAAAAAAAAATATATATATATATACGTATAAGATAAAATGTATGCAGTACTAAGAGCTTTCTTTTTCCTTTTTCTTTACTTTTGCTGTACACTCTATTTTACAAAATCTTGCTAAATATATTATAGCCTATGGTAAAGTAACGAATAAATAATTACAAATTCCATCGCTAGTGCCTGTCCGTTACACAACTCATGAAAGATTTTATTTTTATATTTAACCCTGTTTCTTGTATACTTTTTTATTTTTATTTATTATTTACTAAAAAAAATAAGGGTGTAGGGATAGGTAGCTTAAAAACGAGTTTAAATGCCACTAAGAAAACGTAAATGTGCTAGAAAAGATACTTCTATTGGCGGTACTTACAGTGACGCTGCTGAATGTTGTTGTTATTGTTGAAGATGAACTTTATGACATTTTTAGAGGATGTAGTGGTGAAAGAGCTATGATGATTTTACATGTATTTTATTATTATGTGAATCACTTTCTATATTCACCACCGCATCATCAATAGGTTTTCTACTTGATGCTGGCGGAGTTAAGAGTCCCGCTGGACATAAATGCTCAACAGCTGGAGATGATTCCTGTTTTATAATTTTTACAGCAGTTTCAAATTGTTCACGTCGCAACAGTGCCCTGTCCTGTGAAAAGAAATAAAATCATTTAATGTGTAATGGGTACTTTTGTCAAGTTAGGTATAAATTAAAAAATGAGGATTATATTGTTGCATAAGAGAAAAGAATTTTCTTACTTTATTTACAAATTCTACTACTTTGTGCTTCCAGCAAAATATGTATTTGGACAAAGGCTAACCAAGAAAATATCAGGGATGGGTTTCTGGCGAACTGCTGTTATCTTGACTCGAATCTGCATGTACTTTACTCGTAATCTTGCATGTACACGGAAGTTGGGACTGTTTACAGGATATAAATGATGTCCAATCGGTTCTTAAAATTATACTAAAATCTAGTACAAATATAAAAACTAAAATATCGAATTCGAGCGTCGTATTTTGAGATGGTTACTGGAACTTTTGAGATTGTATTAAAAAACAAAGTGAATAGGACATGTGCTGAAGCTTGACAGAAGCTTTTTTGATTGCTATTAAATATGTTTGGGATACAGACCAAAACAATTTTTATGAAGTATGCAGTTGTAAAAAGCGATACAAGATTGCGAAATCGAGTCAAGCGAACGACAGTTTGAAAAAATTTCAATAGCGCTCGTATTCATAATATTTTCGAAACACTTTTTTGATCCATCCTAATATGCTATTTACTCGGCTATGATTTTTCCACAAAAAAACAACAATTCGAAATCTAATAAGTCGACAGCTATTTCCGTGATTCTATGGAAGACAATTTCGGCATTAAGGTCTACCGTGTACACTGAATTTCTTCCTAGGCAACAAAATATTCACTTTCGGTTGGTTGACTAGTTCCTTGGAGATTAGCAGATATTAGCTTCCTTTACTTTTCCAAAATAAAAGACAGCGTAAAATCGGACAATCAAAAAGAACTGTAAAAATAAAATAAAAACGAAAATAGTAATTGTAACATGCACTTACAAACATTGCCATCGATGTCGCATGAGTTTGTATAATGTGAGAATCATCGGTAATTATATTCGGGCAAATATGTCCCAAGCCGTACTTAGATTTAACTTGATCATTTTGTTCCAGTAAAAATAAGTGTTTAGACTCTTCACAGACTACATAAAAAAATGGTTCCATCCATCGTACGCAAGATGATATTGTTTCCCATTCTAATCCAGATACACGAAGAGCTATTTCTCTGTAAGAAAAAACAAAGAAAAAAATTAAAAATTATTTTCAAAAAATTACATGTAATCGAAATTTTGGTAGGAAGCTTAGTAATCAGGAAAAAATGGTAACATATTTTCAAAAATCTTTCAAACACTACTCAAACCTCTAGCGACTAAGTTTTCTCCACCTGAGCTCATATAAATCCATACCATAAACTTTCGTCAATTTATCACAAAGAACAATATTTCTTTACCAAGCATCTTCTGTATATCTTAGATCAACCTTCAAATAATACGGGATAACTTTCCTAAATATGCCCAAATTTGACTGCAAATAAATTCAAACTTTATTCCAATAAACTACCATAAAAAATAGGGAATCTGAAAGAACTTGTCAGAAAATGTGAGCCATTCAGAGGCATTGAATAGTAAAGATTCATCCAATTGTAATTGAGCAGGGTGTTAGGGAAAATCTCAAAACTTCCGTTGCGTCTTTGAAGTCTTACGCGCTTTTAATGCTTACCCAATTTTCAGACGATAAAGATGGCAAGTAAAGCTACAGTTGAATGGTTAATCTTTAGAGTATTCTATTCAATTGCAACTTTGATTGTATTTACGATCATAAACCTGAGCTGTTCTAAACAATTGAAATTATGAATATCCCTTACGATCAATTATATACCTTGTTAGAATATCTCCCCACAGCAAATGGCTGAGGAACTTATTGCATACCTATGTAAATCTCCCCACAACAAAAGATGTCTAAAGGACAGGTACGTACTTGGAGTATACTAAAAGAATTCTTAAAACTATGTAAATGTCTATCCTGGGGCCATTAAAACTTACCATAATTCCATTTTTTTAATATCATTAGTACGATTGCAAGAAGAAACGTTTTGGGTTAGCATAAAAATATTAATCCGACATAAAGTGTACACTCACCTGCTAAAAGTGTGACTCATTGCTGCTGCTGCTATCACTGAATATGGAAAATTCGCCATACCCAAATCCAAAGAGCACAAATCAATTAATTGCGCTGTTTGCGCGAATTCCATTCCAGAAAATTGTGGATAAATAAACGCATTATTTTCAGCCTTCTCTGTTACGAATCCACCACTGCTATCATTAGTCTTTGCTGCACTTTTCGGAATAGAAATTCTGCTATGAGCATTCTTCTTGAAAATAGATCCAATTCCAATCTTTGAACGATTGTTATTATCTTCTTGACTAATTTTTGTTAAATCTTTACTTCTATTACTAAGACTACTATTTATAGGAAACTCTTGAGTTGATTTTGATGATGACGACGACGTTGATTTTGCACTATCCTCCTTACTCGCTAGCGAAGCAGGAGTACGATTGCTAACATTCAATTGCATATAAACTCCTAACCATCCCATAATGGTGACTGGGCTAATACTCCAATCGAGAGCTTTTAAAAGCAATAATTCATGCTGAAGAATATCTTCTTCTTGACAAGCACCGTCAGTAACATAAGCGAATTCACCAATTTTCGGTGGATAGATTTCTTCAACCTGAAATGAATGAAATAAAATTCCCAGATAAATTATTATTATCCTAGGAAAACAATGGCGAATTATTTACCTTAGCTGCAACAAACAAACATGTGATGCCTATTAATTGCAGATGAGTTTTTTGTACTTTTTTCTGTGTGGACAAATAACGGTCTAGATAGTCAACGGCCAAATAGTATGTCTCTCTGTGTAGTTTATATACCTCACATACTTCTATCAACCAGTCTAAGAGTATAGCTCGCATTCTTGGTTGGAGACCAGGATGATTTTCGAGCATCGATGAGGTCCGATCATATGCGGCGCGTTCATCTTTTACACACATTATGTTCCACACGTCTGAAGCGTTTGCCCATGATAAGGCGGGAAGAGGACACAAACGGATTTCTGAGGTGGGTGTAACACAGCATTGAGAAAGATATTCATCATCACACGAATTTTTGTTTCGTTTCTTACTGCTTGTGCCGGTACTGCTGTACGGAGTCATATCACCACGTGATCGCCAATTATTACAATTATTCACCAAGGTCGTATCACAAGATACTGGTGACGCTAAAGTATTATTTTCTGGACTAGTTGTTGTAGTACTTGTTGGTGTACCCAAATCATATTCAGCTATTGTTGATAAGCAATCAGAGCTACCCGTATCACTAATTCCGGCCAATTCATCGACTGGTGATGGAAATGAGGACACATCTGAGCTTGATTGTGATTGCGTTTCACTTTGATAGCATGAGGTTTGAGTTCGCTTTAATGGCGGATCACCATCTTTCTCCTGAAAACCAGAACAAAAAACAAATTTTATATTGGGCGTTGATTCCATGTACCAAGCTAATTTTATCGACACAACCTCCCATCAGACCAACTGGTCCATTTAAATAGATAAATCATAGCATACAAATTGATTCTGGAGTCAACGATTAGTCGCAGAGATTATTTATGTACATTTGGAACAATAGGGGCCCTAAAATTGATCCCTATGGCACTTCGCACTAAGAGGATTGGGGCTTTTAATTTCGTAAACAATTTTATATTGTTAGAATCCACTAACAAAAAAAACTTGTGATCAATGCTACCAAGGGTTAAGAGAATTTAAATATAGCAATTAAATTCGCCATAAGCTTAGAATATTCAACACTTTTTGAAGCTTTCGAAAACAGCAGAGACTTAAAGGCAGTCAGTAATTTTTTAATTTTTTTTTCTAATTGTCTACCGCATATGATAAAGAAGTACGGTCTTAGAAAAAGGGAAATTTTAAAATTTTAAGAAATTAGCGAATGTATAACTTCCATTGAAACTATACTACATAGGATGAAAGACCAGAAGAAAAATAAGGTTTGAAGTGAGTTAATATTTCAGTGCGTTCTACTACCCGAGCTTAGAAGGCACTTCTAACTCAGTTTGAACCACACCTAAAAAGAAATGTGGATAATAATTTACTACATTTGAAGCAGGGGCGGAGAACATGAACTAACAGAAACAATAGTATTACGATAAGTAATATTCCTGAACATCCCAAACATTTCTGAGATTCTCCTCAAATTTCTGCGAATTATAGAATTCGTTTTGTTAAGTACATATTTTCAGATTTTGTACTCTCTTCAGTCCCCGAGCCAATGAAAAATTTTTGCAGCTGGTATCTTCTGAATGTAATTAGACTTGATAGCATCGTGTCGACAACTGATGATTGATGTCGGTACTTCGTGATACTTGCGCCTCGGAAATTGTTTAGGATCCGAAAAAATTGGCCACATATCTTTTCTGTTGAATACAATTTCAATTGGTCATGTGGAAACACGCTCTAAATAGCTACGTTTAGGCCGTTGTTTCCACATCAGTTCGGCTTACTGAATGGGGTTTATACCGCGAATGCGTTTGTAGTACCAAACTTGTGCTGCACTCGTAGCAAAATTGACAGCATTATTTCCGTGGTAATTTTGTGAATAGGTAAAAAAAAATATATTTGTCACCTAACAGGTTCCGTATTTCCCAAAAAAATTATATGTATCATATTTCTCAGGCATATAAAAGTTTATATATTCTTATAATTACAAAAATTTATTTAAATCTCTTAAGAGGAAAAATCTAATCGTTTAACTAATTGAGGTTATAAATTGGCCTAGCATTTGAAAGGCATTTAGACCGCTTTCAAATGTGGTTATACAGGATAGAAAGGGTTTTGGATCACTATAAATGTTGTACCAGAACTTCAAATTCCGCATGAGTATAAACCGCAAATCTTATGCTGCATATATTCAGCATAAGGTACTACGACCTAAACGTGGCTAACGTGTCATCGTGCCCATGTCCAGTAACATGTTATATTTTTGCTCTTTTTCGCCATAAGCATAGCACATACAGTGAAATTGTCGTCAAATTCCATCACAGGAGAAAACTGCCTACCCTTTCAGCCATAAGCACGAGGAAAAACATAAGATGGTAAAATATTCCACATTCGCACAGTTCGGGAAAAGAAAGCATCACGGAGTTTTACTGTACAGCCAAAAGTATTTTGAAGGTTGAAAAGATATGCGCGGCTTGCTGCGCGATGCATGAAAGGTGTTAACTTACAAGGGATCAGACTACATATTTCAGCGGAATATTGGCCATGCATGCAGCGATAAAGAACGAAAGGCATCCAACAATGAGCTTGAAGTTTCTCTTTTGGACAATATCCAATAAAGCTAAAGCTGTACGACCAGCCCCGGCCCAGATGTGAGAGTTGTATTCCATTCTAGGTATGATATGGTCCACCCAGCTTAACTGACTGGAACTAATCTACAATGCATAGTAAAACCACGTCGTCAAAACGATATCGTTTGCTGAAGAATGCACATAAATACACGAAATATGTAAGTGTGGTAAGCTGCCAAATTAAACAGCTGTTGATCTGTCAATTATCATAAATGTAATCGCTTTCTCGATTTCATTGCAGAATTACTTCAAAGAAAGTATTTAGTCTCAATAATTTATACTATAAGATTATAGCAAACTTAAAAGTAACTTAGAGTGCAGTCTGACAAGACAATTAATATAGAACTTTGTTTTTAAACTGAAAGTGCAAGTTCCAGTTACAGCTGTTTTGTTCTAAATTCCCCTACATGGTTCTAAATTATGCTGAATGCACCTGAGGTATTACTACATCGTTTTTGCTGATTAACTACAAAACTTCAGCTCGTGCTCATGTCGTCAAATGAATGAAAGACAAGAGACATTATTGCAAGCATGAATTTTCAAAGGCAAGAGTGTGTAGCAAATACAAAAATCCATGTCGTTTTGACGACGTAGTTTTACTATGCATTGTAGATTAGGCTTTAGTGACGGTGAATCAGAAATTAATGCTCCATCAAATGAAATGAGAGTGGTTAAGCGGTGATCTTGTTTTACAGAGATGAAGCAGCTTTAGATTTTAGATGCATTGAATTCGATGCAATTCGCTTTGCCCCAAGCGCGGATACTGTCAAGATCGTTATTCAATTACATAGTCTTGCAAACTCGTTTGACATATGCGGCATTCCCTCTGAAGTTCGCAAAAGTATCAAAGGAGTAAGCAAAATCAAGAGTACTGTCATCGGCAAAGCTATGGATGGGATTGGGAATGCGGAAAGTAATGGAAAGCAGATCATTAACGAAAACTAGGAAAAGAGACGATAGTGAGAGAGTGAGTTTCAAATATAACGCCGTCTAATACAACACGAATTAGACGACCAGATAGAAGACTTTCAATCCATTATAGGGGAGAAGGGGAGAGACCAAGAGCTTTAAATTTAGCTAAAAGGGCAGTAAGGCAGACTTTATCATATGCATTTGAAATATCTAGGGTAAAGATTTTCGACTCACCAATATTGCGGAGACTACGGTTCCAACGTTTCGTAATAAAAGGGATGAGGGGCGACGACCTCCCAGTGCACATGACGATCCCATCATGTCGGTTCATCCCGGGCAATGTACAATGTTGTATAGCAAACTGTCGCCTTCCCTTCGACATCCTATCTCCTTCTTTCCCCCATCCTGACCCCGGGGGAGCTTAACCCCCTCAAAAAAGCCTACCAAGCCAAGGTGTCATCGTGCCGAGGGCTGCATGGCAGTGTGTAGCTCTAGCACTGTAACAAACGATCTCCTTGGGGCATCGGGCGAACCACATTGTCGGCTCCGGGGAAGGCTGAGCAGCCCAATCTGCTTAAGCCGACCACGGGGAGCGATGTGGCCGCCAAACCTAGAAAAAGATTCGACTGGGCACCAGTCGGTAAGCCTAACGTTGTAAGGAAGGGGGCGAGTAATCCGAAGTGCGGAATTTCGTGTTCAAGTGCAATTGTTCTTCAGTGCAGTGCTGGTAGTTCAGCCAAATGGTCTCAGGCTCTTCCGGTACCCCCCGAAATCCTGTCCCGAAACTGAAAAGGATCATCCAACGAAGAAGCCACTCTTGTTTCCAAAAGGAAAAAGGAGACGGGAACACCAAAGAGCTTCGCTTGGCCGGTTTGCCTGAAGTGCTTTCAGTAGGGGCCCTTTAGGGCGACCTGTGAAGACAACTTTACAATCAACTTCCTTAAGGAGCAGGTGAAGGGATCTCGGTAATCTTTGGAAGGGCGTCAACCTACGGGTAGTAGGGAAAGACGAAGTTCCAAAGCTATTCAGAATCTCTGTTACCATTAATGGATAACCTCGAGGGAATGAGGAGATTCTTGGGTGCTTGAAAAAGCAGAACGGCCTGAAAACTGAAAGCCATCTCCCGGCGAGGTTATGGAGACGGACACTGAGGCTGAACAGTCCAAGGACAATCAGACTGGGGTCCTCACCAGGCACCACCGGCTGGGCTCACTCCTGTTATGGTGAAAACCGTCGCTGACAAGCCACCTGCTGGCGCACCCATGGAAACAGACACCACATCTGGGCCGCTCCTCCCTAGGGACAACCAGATTATGGTCTGTGGACCAGGGCGCACCGGTGGGTCTTGAAGGGTTTCCCGTGATGAGGCTCTCTGAAATTCCGACCATCTCGGTCGAGGAAAGGGAGCTTCTTGCTGGGATTATCTCGTCGGATGACGAAGACACCCTCACGGAGGACTTCTCGGAGGAGGAGAGGAGGTTGCAGTATCGATGAGATTGGTGCAAATCAATCTCCATCGTAGTAGGGTAGCAATAACCAACCTACAGCAACTCTTCCTCTCAGACACAGCTGATGTCGAGCTCATTCAGGATCCATGGACCATAAACGACATGATTCCTGAATGGGACAGGAATCTACAGTTCTTCTATTGCCGCGGTCCAGGTAGGCCCAGAACTTGTATCGTTACAAAGAAATGCTTTAATCTTATTTCGATTCCGCAGGTTACTTTCAACGACGCAACCACGATCTTGTGAGAGAGGTCGGTGGAAAGAAGGTTGAAGAGACTAATTATCTCATCTCTTTACCTTCTCTTCGATTCTGATCAACCAGCACCATCTATGGAAATGGAGAATGTCGTGCGCTACGCGGATTGCACCACCATGTGATCTGGGGAAGCACCAACTGTAACACCAGAGGTGAGTCACTTCTAGAATATCTTGTAACCACTAACATGCATGCTCTAAATAAAGGCGAAGAACCCACCTTTATAACACGCAGTCGCAGGAGACCTTAGACCCAAGTTTCGCAACCAGTCATATAGGGTCATATGTTCGTAATTGGAGGGTTTCGACAGAGGTCTAACTCTCCGATCACTGTTACATACGCTTTGAATTAGATATGACTGCTGAAAATCCGGTGACCTATAGAAATCCTTCCAGAACCAACTGGGAGGCCTTCAATAACTCTTTCACCGAGAGGCTCACCAATATCTCTGTCGCGGACTTATCTACGAGAGCGGACATAGACAGGGGGTTGGAGAAATCACCACCGCGTTGATCATACCCTTCGAGGCCCCCTACTGGCTTACGCGCAAGATAAGAGATCAACGCAAAGCGGTGCGTAGGCTTTATAATTAAGCCAAAAGATCAAATAGCGGTAATGAGTGGTCGGCTTACCAGAACGCTCTACGTCATTACAAATATTCGATCCGCAGATCTAAAAGAAATTCGTAGCAGCTCTTCTGTGAGAATGTGGATGGTGTAAATGAGATGTCAAGGCTTAAAAGATTTTTATCCAAGATACCCAGCCAACCCGAGCTCCTCACTAATATCGACGGAATGCGCGCCTCTTCGGTTGGGGAATCTTTGGAAATCCTACTAGACGAACACTTCCCCCACGCTCCTCATGACGGCTCCTCACCTCTACGAACCGAAAGTTTTCTTTATGAAACTGTTCCTGGGGAGGGAGAAGTGGGCTTCATCACGGAAAAGTCGGTGAAATGGGGAGTGAATTCGTTGAAAACCTTTAAGTCCCCGGGCAAGGACGGTATTTTTCCGGCCCTCCTTCAATACTCGGGCGACTCACTGAATAGAAACCGAGTCCTCTTATTTAGGGCCTGCATTAAGATGGGCTATACTCCGAAGCTATGGCAACAGGTCAAAGTTGTCTTTATTCCCAAGGTTGGCCGGGTAAGCTACTCAACAGCCAAGGCATATAGGCCAATAAGCTTGACTTCTTTCCTACTCGAAAACACTTGAACGTATCTGCGAGTAGGAATTGAGATGCTTCATACCCAGAAGAAGCTTGTCACAACACCAGCACGCATATCTGAAAGGAAGGTCAGTGAATACGGCCCTGCACGAGGCTATCCACTCGATTAAAAAAGGCTTCCTATAATCCACGTTAGCTGTCTTCATCGATGTAGAAGGGGCCTTTAATAATGTGCTTCTACATAAGTTTACGGAAAGCATGGAGTGAACCAGGCCCTTATATACTGGATCGCACACATGCTGAACAACAGGATTGTCTTTGCCAGTCTGGGCGGGGTGAGCAGAGTGAAAAGTATCGGGCACTCCCCAAGGTGGTATTTTATCACCGTTATTATGGATGGGTGCTCATTATGGATGACCTCCTCAATAGTCACCCCGATGGGGTTATAAGGTGATTTGTTATGCAGATGACCGGGTGATATTAGTCACTGGTAGCTATGAGTCTGTACTCTGTGGCCTGGTGCAAAACGCAATCCGACTAGTCATAGATTGGGCTACGGATTTTGGATTATCCATCAATCCACTGAAAACAGATCTATGCCTTTTTACTAAGAAAAGGAATATCCCCAGTCTGAACCTCCTCTACATTGGCTCTACACGTTTGGCGCTAAAGGATAGGGTTAAATATCTCGGTATCATACTAGATAAGAAACTAAACTGGAAACCACACCTCGAGGACAGAACGAATAAGGCCCTTAGAGCCTTTGCAATGTGCCGCAGAACTACAGGGGAAAATAGGGACTCAAACCACGGATGGTCCTATGGATCTACACTAGCGTCATCCGACCCATGATAACCTATGGCTCTGTGGTGTGGTGGAAAGCAATGGATTTCGCCAACAATCGCAAGATATTGGAAAAGATTCAGAGGCTGTGCCTTCTTTGCGTAAGCGGCGCCCTCAAGTCAACCAGCACTCGGGCTCTCGAGGTTATCCTCAACATACACCCTGTGCAGATACACATAAAGAAGGGGGCATCAATCGCAGCACTGAGGTTGCATCTCAATCAGAGCTGGATTCATGCTGGAGCAAGAGTTCCACATGAATCCATCTTTGAGATTGTGCAATCCATCGCTTCTGACATCAGCAGGGACAGCGACCTTCTTCTAGGAACAATAATGAAAAGCGAATTTAAAAATTCCATTCAGGGCAGATGGGTGGGTGTCTCCTGTGCTTCAACCATTATCAAACTCTATAGTTTACACAGACGGCTCCAAAACTGAGGAAAATACCAGAGCAGGTATTTTTTGTGAGGAGCCTCGCTTGGAAATTGCCCTACTCCTTGACAGTCATGTTACGGTTTTCCAGGTGGAAGTCAAGACCATTCTTGAAGCGGGAAGGTATCTCCTCTACGCGGATACAGTGAACATGGAGATTGCCATCTGCTCGGACAGCCAAGCAGCTGTAAAAGCCTTGTCAAAACCCTTCGTAACCTCAAAGCTGGCACTGGAGTGCAAAACCACCCTAAATTCCCTGTCGCTGTGTAACAGGGTACTCGTTGTTGACTACCGCGCTTATTGTTTGTACGTAGTCTCCTTTGACATTTAATGGCCTCATTCGCTGGATTTGGATGAAGAAAAGGCACTAAAACTAAAGAAGGGTTACATTTTAGAAACGATTTGGACTCGATATGGAAAACTGATATTGGTAACATAATTTTTGAAAAAAAAAATAGTTGAAATAGCTTAAATTCTAAGATTTCGACTAACCTCGGAACGGAGAGGAGGAGGGCCGAAAATTTTGGACATTGGGAAGATCTCTAACGACTATCTATCTAAAAAATTTATTATCATAGAGTGCAGCATCGTTCAGAATTTATGGGTGATTAAAAATAAATTAATAAAACATTTTTAAGGACTTAACGTCATCCATATAATTTTTTCCTTGTCGTACTGATGCCTATCTGACAGCTAAGCAACATATACAAGGAGCAGATTTCATACACCTTTAACGTTGGTCTGGGGTTGTGTCCTAAGCAAATATAACTGGAACTGACAGGGTTACAGTAATGTCAATTCCATGGCATTGGGACCAACTCGACTGCAGACCGCTTTGAATGGAAAGGAGCTAATCAAGTTTGCCAAATCTATGACTAAAATAAGAAAGGGTTATGGTTAAAAAACTAAAGCTGAGGCTCATAAATCCTATTTTCTGGCCACTGCTTTTTGGGAAACAATCTCAAAACGATGAACAAACTTAAAGATGAAAAATGCCGCTTTAGAAAATGATAAAATAGCAGAATATTGGTTCCATATAAAGCTGAAATATGTAAGAACTACATTCTTATAACCAAAGGATGTGTAAAAAAAAGGTGGTCCCAAAGAAAACTAGAAGATTTACTAAAGATTTTAATACGTTAACTGCCACGGCACTCTTCAGGATTCCGGTGTAAAAGGCCAATTTAATTGTAGTACATTTAATAAATGTTCTGTTCATATAAGCCAGCCTTGATTTTTTGTTCTCCTTACTACAAATTTCATCGTAGCTGCAAAAATATGGCAAGTAAACAAATACGAGATAGCTGGTAGTTGGTTGTGCGTGTTAAGCTAGAGTGGGTAAGTTGGGATGGAGGAACTTTTTCAAAACTTGTATCAAATTTAAAAGAAATTTACACTTGAGAAACGAGGTTACAGAATTCGTCCAATATCTAAGTATTTAGCTCTAAATCATTGTTACCACAATTGTAAAACCAAAACATTGCCAAAACATAAAACTCCGAAATAATTTTTAGTACTGTTAGTACCGAGATTAGGTTTAATATGAATTTGTATTCTATAGTCACCGAGGAGTGCTACCTTTTATCTTACCCACACAGCAACATTATCACAAAAAAAAAAAAACGAACTTTTGCCTGGGAAAATTCATGTCATCTGTCACAAAATAGTTAGAGGTAAGTAAATTCTAAAGATGATGATTACCGCTGTGTTCCGTAAGAGCAGATGTTTCCTCATTTTCCCTGTTATTCACAGTTCACATATCCACAAAACCTTTTTCATAAAGGGGTGCTTTTGCTAATAATCAACAGTCCGTGTCGTGTGCATTGGACACTTACAGTGCGTTATCAAGGAACGTCTTAAAGATGGAAAATTAAAAAAAAGGATCGTAAAGTGTAAATGCTACGTATGCCAGAGTCAGTCAATTTAAGAACGAAAGAAAGAAAGAAAAAAAACGCGTTATTTGTATATATGATAAAAGGGGAAGTTTTACGTGACCCTTACCTTGCATATTATTATAATTGTAAATATGCATGTATGTATGTACATTACCTTGCTATCCACATCCACCGATGCCTTTCGTTTCCTTTTATTTGATGAATTGCTTGAGCTACTTGCGGTTGCATGACTAGATGAAGTTGGGGGTATGGTGGTGGTAGTTGTTGTGGTACTATATCCAATGACATTTGCAGATCTGTTGCAGCAATTTATGATGTTTTTGCTGCAAATAAAGAGGATACACATATACATTTTTTTTAATTTAATTCATTAAATAAATTTTCTAATGGGCTTAGTAAATCTAGTTCTGTAAAGATTTAATATCGCCTTCGGTGCTTAAATTATATGTATATAGGTACATAAGTAGATCCTTCGTGGAAAAAAAATGTATGTATCCTCATCGATTGAAACATCACACTCATATAACTTTTTTTATCCTTTTAACTAGTATCTACCGCCATTAGTTGATCATGAAAACTCTTTGCAGCTTTTCTTATCCTTTTAGCCTTTTTAAAAAGCAAAATATCTGTTTATATGTTTTGCAAGTTCAACAAATACTCGCAAATTTTCTTAATAGCATTTAAATATATGATTGAATCCTGTCATGATTTTTACTCAGTGAGGATCTGTCAAGTGATATGTATATAATCATCAATGGCATCTCAAATGAACTAATTTTCATCCACAATCTGTCACATCCTCAATTCCTTGAAATTACTGAATTTCAATTTAAGTCATTGTGGAGAGAATCTGTGTCGGATATTAGTTGGGTTGTTAACAATTTCAAGCCTTATTAGAAAATAATGGTTCCAATGGTTCGTTCCGACCTTTCTTATATACAGGGCATTGAAGAATACCTTTCTCCAATTAATAAAAAAAAAAAAAACATCGGAACAAGTAATTTTCTATACCAAATACCCACATAAAATATTTCCGTCCTATTGATTCAAAAATGTATACACAGTCATATGACGTGAGCCATCAATGATTTAAGAGGAAAATTATAAAAAAAATACCCCAAAATTTGCAACCATCTTAGAATTACAGGGTGACTGAAATCTGTTTTTCTAATCTTCGTCTTGATATTTTGTAGAAAAGAGCCAGTGTGAAGTGTGATTTTTAAACTTTATTAAGGCCGTGACACAATTAAAGCTGCTTCCAATTTGTTAATGCTCGAACAGTTGCATGGTTTCATAAAAATGTTGCTTCTGTCGCTACTTTCTGCTTTTAATGTGTCACGGCCTTCAGGGTTATAAAATGGCACTCAAGATAACCGATAAAACCGGTAAATAACGGAAAGTTTTCAGCAAAACTAGTTAATACGTATGGCGAAAAAGAAGTTAACATCTTGATTCAAACAATTTTGGACTAAACGGTAATGGTTCTACTGAGAAAGAGTGATGGAGGGCAGCCACTGATTTGTATAACATGGACCGCTAGCACTACTGAAATCGCTTACATTATCATGGTATTACTTTTCTATAGTTGTCTCTATCTGGTTTAAGTACTATATTTAGCTGTACTTCAAATAATAAGTTCTATACGAAATCCACCATAGTTCAGTTTCAGTTCAGGGGATTTCCCAAATAAATATATAGAATAGAAATAAATGGTAATACAACATTTGTAATCTTTTCTCTGCCCCATAACTACTTTTAGGGATAGGCAGACGAAAATTGATTAATTTTGATTCCTTAAAAGTCGAGTTATAATGTTGAGTATATTTAGAATTTGTTGAACTTGTTTACATGTCAGTGCAGCACACTTGATGTTTTATCACCTTGCATGCAAGTTCAGTTTAAACAAGTAAAAAAGCTAGAATTGGTCTAAGGCCAATTATTATTATACCCTAGATGAATGCCCGTATGTAATTTCGTATGTTGTTTTTTGAAGTGGTTTTTCGCATATATTTCTAGAACGTTTCGTTGGACAGTAGAAATGCTTATAACCAATTTCATAGGATATTCTGAAGAACTTTTCAATACAATAAAAACGTCTAGGACTGAACACGTAAAAAACTTAAATTTTTATTTTGCAACACCAAGAAGATGTTGCCCAATTTAGTCCATTTTTGAACCTTTATTTACTATTACTATGAAAATACCGCATACAAAATTTCAGCACTCTACGTCGACGAGTTTTCAGGTGTGTTAAAATATATAGTGAAAAACGAAATCTTTGTATGGCAACCCTACGAAAGAGTTGCCCGATTCGTCCCATTTTCGAACATAAATTTGCATTTTTTTAAAAAAAAATCTGTGAACAAAATTTTAGCTCTCTACGTTGACGCGTTGTCAGACAGTGTCCAAATATATAGTATAACACGAAATTTTTGTATGGCAACCCTACGAAAGAGTTAGCCGATTTGTCCCATTTTCGAACTTGAATTTACTTTTTTTTTTTTTTAAAGCCCGTGCGCAAAATTTCAGCTCCCTGAACGCGTTTCAAGTTATCGTGAGGACGAACGGACGGACTGTGAAAATGATAAGTCCTATACGGTTTTAATGTACCGAAAAGTTCTTCAGAATATGAAATCCTATAAAATTGGTTGTAATCATTGTTTCTGTCCGACGAGCCGTTATAGAAATATATGCGAACAACCATTTCAAAAATCAAACTTGCACCATACGAAACGACGTATGAGTATTCATCTAGCTAGGGTATCATAAGAATTGGTCTTAGACCAATTCTAGGTTTTTTACTTGTTCTCTACTAGCATTTTTCCTAGGTGTTACAAACGGAATACAAACTTAATATACCCTTTAGGTTTCATCTGAGGTATAAAAATGGCATTAAGGCTTTACGCCTCAGGACTGTACGTCTTGTGTATATCGTCAATTATATCAATAAAGGAAGTAGCAAGGAATCGGAAAACAAGAAACAAGAAAGAGGAAGGTGTTGGTAAATGATATAATGTATACGATCCCAGAAACACTCATCACATTTTACCGGTATAAATTTATTAATTTAAAAAGCACCGCTCTCGAAAATTTATTTGCGCCATTTTGAAAACTGCATAGTGTCAAATTACTATCACCTAAGCTGGGGATTACACGAGGGAGTGCAGAATACATGCAAGTTGTACTGCCATACTTCTTGCACGTGTAATCCACACTACCTTGCATGCAGCTCAGCTTTCAGCGAACTTGCATGCTGAAAAATCATAGCAGCTCTGGTGATAGTAATTAGACATTATACAGTTCTGAAGATGGCGGAAATAAGTCTGTAAGTAAATCTGAAATATTTTTGAAAGCGGGTGGTTTGGCGTAATTATTTAAAATAAAACAAAATTGTGAACTGTCACTGAAAATTTAAAGACTAAAAAAAGAAGTTGGGAACACAAAAATGTAAACAAAGAAATAATTATCTTGATATTTTTATTTTCCTATCCTTTTTTTCATTTCTTTCGCATTTATTTGCAGAAAGAAAACTTTCTAGTTTAATTTCAGAAATTTAACTTGCCTGAAAAACGTCTTTCTGGGATTATGCATACAGCACCGCACTACACAATTCATTGTTGATATATTCACACGTATATGAACTTAAAACAGTTAATCAGTAAATTATTCAAATGTTTTTATTTAGAATTAACAAAATTAGGGGAACAATTTAACGTTTTTTTAATTAATGATAATACAACACCGGACAAAAACACGAACCTGACATTAACCAGTTAAAATTTCTTTGCCGTTCCAGCCCTTCGCCCAAAAACTGAAATTTCCTTACACCGACAGTGTTTTTAACGATATTTCGCTTCCTTTAGTTATATGTTCTAAGACCAGATATAATCTATACTGGCTGTCTATGATATATAAGGTAATGGAGAAAATTAGTCTACGCATATTAAAATACGTTTCCAAAGATTGTGGAATAACAAGTATTCTGATTACAATCTAATGCAAACTTAGCAAGAGAATATTAGAACAGAACCAAAGGTGTTGTAGAAAACCATAAATTATAGCTGAAGCGTGTAAATTTTGAATTGAGCTCGACACATTTGTTACGATATTCACTGACATAATGTTAAAACTGCTACGTAATTTTATAATACCTGAAGGAAGAGTTTTTGACGTAAAACCCATTTCTGAAGATAGCTCAACAATTAAATTTTTTCTTCTTCATTCTCGAAAAAAAATTATAATTCGATGACACCGTATGCCCAAAATACCCACTGAACGGTGATTTTTCAGGATATAAACCACGTTGGTAAAGCACTTGTAGATTGGTATCACCACATATTTAACAATGCCAACAACATCGAAATCGAAGTCAATGACGAAGTTTCAGCCTTCAAAAACACCAAATATCCGTTTCCGTCCGTTTCAATAATCTGTTGAAATTCAACATTCACGCCAAACTGATCATGAGAAAAGCTAACTACGCTTACTCGCTACTGAACCCTATTATCAGAAGGAGAAACGGTCTCCCGAAATATACAAAGCTGCTGATATATAAGCAGCTTATCCGCCCAATTATCAGCTATTGCTTCCCCATCTGGCACACCATTTCGCCTTCCCATATGAAGCAAATTAGCACTGTCGAAAGAAAGATTCTACGGGCCTGTACAGGAGACATTGGTGAGACTTAGGTGAAAATAAAAGCCTGTACGTAAAATCTTTTCAAATATCCCGGGATATCAGCATAATACGTTTCGTTTTGTATATATTCAATAATTTATTTTTATTTATTTTTTTTTTACGTAACTATATAACCCAAAATAGAGCTCATTGAAAAACATTTTTTAACCAAAATTTGGTTCAGTCAAATCAGCGAATCTACGACGCAACAAATGGTCAATTGGGTTTAGCTGTTGAGTTAACTAAATCTTATATGGACTGAGGCTCAAGTCTTTTCACAAAATTCATCAAGTTGAGATTCGAGAAGATAAAACTTCTTGCGAATGATGTATAATCGATATGTCTGGATTTTTTCTACCAATTTCTCTTACAGCACCAATATTTTCTTCTGATCGCGCAAAACGATGATGTATGGGTATTGATACGTCTGCACTGAATCAGTGCTTTCAAATTTTTTTTCCTGCATGCCATTTTCACGAGTCAAATTACATAATCTAAAAACCGAAAAAAAGAAGTTGGGTTTCATATCATTTTTGCTTGGAAGGCACAGTAATCTAGGAGCACTTTCTCTGTCCCTGCCTGCCATGTGCACGAATCAAATTACATAATTTAAAGCTAGAAGCTTCCCTATCACCTAACCATGCATGGAATACTAGACCCAAGAAAATCTTGAACTTCATGAAATTACTAAACTTCAAATGGAATTAAAATTAACAAGTATTTAAAATAGATCTATTCCGTCGTGATGATTGCTAGTCTATACATACATACCGTCGTTGATTTAATTTCAAGAAAGCATTCGACACCACAAATTATGAAGCAATACAGAAAGCAATAGGTCCCCAAAAGAATATGAAAATAATATACTGGAGTTCATAGTTACACTAGCTGAATTATTGACGAAACGAAACTCTAAGATGAATTAAATGAATAGTAAATGGACGATAGAACATCTAAGCTAGATATATGTCATTGTTTTCCTAGCTTATTCATTCAATGCCAAAGCAAGATAGATGCTCTTGTAGGGGAAATCGGTATAAAAAAATACCCAAAGAATAAAGAACAATATAGTTTACACCACAAATACCAGCCAAATCACTTAGTCCTTCACGCATTTGTTCGTAGCTGTACGCAATTCACGGAAGAAGTTTTAGTTGTCAAATAAGACGTGCGTTCTCCTTCTCATTAATTACCAAATTCAGTTGAACTTAGGTTTGAAGCAATGGAACTAACATCTAGCTAAGTTCAGTATGACCACTTAGCACGCTGCATTTTCTACATTTTCGCCATCTACTATTTACCGGAAGTATTTAGTGGGAGAATTACTATGAACTGGCAGAAATCCAGATATAAACAAAATATTCGCGCGTCCGAAGTTCTCTATAGATTTTGTTTCCAATCTAAGTATTTCGCGTAAAACCATAGACAAACTAATAACATACAAAGACTGGACACGTAGAACAAAAATATGCAACGCTTTTCTAGAATATAAAACTAACGATGCCTCGACTTGGCACTTGATGACGCGCCCAAAGGGTAAGCCACCAATATATACATATATACAATAAACATACATACTAATAAAAAATACAAAATCTTTCAGGTAAAATTAACCCCACGTGAGTACGTGAATGTTAAAAGCATGATACGGGAATTATTATAAGGTAGACAAACCAATTTATGTAAATTATATCGATGAATTAAAAAATATTGGAAAAATGCATGAACTTATCTGTATGATTCGGACGTCAAGTATATTTTATTATACTCTAGAAACTAGATGAAATAATAGACATAGAGTAAGGTATACCAAGTTTGTCATTCCATGTGTAATGAATGAATGCGAATGCTTGATTGGAACTCTTTTCCACACCATCATTGAGGTAGAGGTATAGGCGCGTTTTATTTTCGTGGTTTCCCCGATAGGCCTATTCCACATTCTTTAATCATTTGAACGTTCTAGTTGATTTTATACCCAAAATTAAATTCACAGTGTAAACTAAGTTTATTCATTGGTAAAATTATTTTAGAGATGACCTTGAATACCAATTCCTTGAAAGGTTTTTTAATTAACATATTTTAAATTCGTATATGTTAAAAGTTCTTTTCTTAAATTTTCCATATTAGGTCCCACAATTTCATATAATTCAAAAAGTTCTTTTTATTTCTGTATTACATCCATTTTAGACTTATTTTGGTAATTGTTTGTTAAACTTTTTGCTCTCCACAAACAATGCTTCCGTATTAAAACCAAAATGAAAAAGTCCAATAAAAGCATGTGGTGCAAATAACATGGTGAGTTTTAAGAAAACCAACCCTTAAATATTGGAACTTCTTCTGTTACAGTAATGATTTGCTTCACAATTTTTGATTTTATTTTTTTAATGTGGGCTTCTTCTGTGAATATTTTTTTAAAAACACTAAGATGTAGCTTATATATTTGGAAACAAAAATCTGTAGGAGGAATTAGAGAACCAAAATCCGATTTAGAAGAATAAAAATAAAAAATAAAAATAATTCTGAGTGATTTTTGTAATTGTTCATAGCAAATATTACAATTAATTTTTAAAAAACATTTATAAAGCACGTATCCCATAAAGTACGGGAGAGAATTGTCTTCAATTGTAACATTTTTGTGTTCTTTTACAATATCAAATTCATCTTGGAAGAATAAATCAAGCTCGTCTTCGTGAGAATATTTCATATCATTTGAAGCAGACTTTTCATTGGAGTTAAGGGAAATATCAAGGTGCATGTCTCTATTGTGTTCAGTGTCACTAGGTACTAATATATCATTTACAATGAATTCATCCTCTTTATAACTTGCGATTCCATTGCCAAAATTTTAGTAGATAAAATGCGAGCTATATGTCCGAATTCTTATGCTGAAGGGTTTTTATTATTACCACCTCTACTTCGAATTAAAGCACATAGACTTTTAATTTGATCTTGTTGAACTCGTTTTGTGAGAAAGTAGCCAAAATCGTCGTATTCATCGAATAGATCATCCGCCATACTAAGTATTGCGGTAACCGACTGTTTTAAGCCTTTAAAACAATCATTTTTTTTTACTTTTATCAACAGCAATTTCATCTATATATACGGAATCATACTCTGTAGAAAGTCTTTAACGAAACCTGTTCTTTTTAGAGCACTGTTATAGAAATTTCTATATTTCTCACTACTGTTTAAGCAGTCAAAAATCTTATCTATTTTTTCAAAGAAATTTGCTGTAGACTGAGATTTCTCAGCTGTCTTCTCAGTAAATAAGTTGAGATCAAATGCAGCCTTGATTGCTGAGCTGCAAGTATGACTTAATACCTGAGTGGCCAACGATACCCTCATTTTCTGCCAGTTATTAGGATAAACATGCCAAGGATAATAAATATAGTCACATTCAGAACACAAAACACAAAAAGCATAAAATCTAATTCGGTGAGGAACTCACCACTGTTTTTTTAAGCCTTTCCTTTGCTTTTCCGTTATTTATTTTTCTCTTAACACTCAAGATCAAGACACTTTTTCACTTTGAGACGATTTTCACTCAACTGCCTCCCAATTCAAGAAGGCATTATTTAAAGGGACGATATTTCGTGGGAGTCATTCAATACTTTTAATTTGAAAATAGACCGAGGAGAAAACATTCTTGAGGATAGTTTTCAATTTTACCTTGAGCCAGTCATATTTTTAGTGATTCCTTTTAAAAAGGTCGTCATTAGGCGTAATTAGATATCATGGGATAGAGACATCATAAAAGAAAGGTACATGCAGATGTACTAAATGAAACCCCTAGCATTGTACTCAAGTGGACCATAATGCATTTTTCCAATAATAATATACATATATAATATATATATACCTATAATATATATAATATATAATTTACATAAATTGGTTTGTCTACCTCAGTGATTCCCAACCGGGGGTTCGCAGTGTTTGCAGAGGCGGTTCGCGAAAATAATATTGTAATGGCGGATTTTTTAAAACACCATTAAAATCAAAAGCAGGATTTTGGAAGTTTCCACGTTTCTTTATTACTTCACACAGAAGTTAGATGGCTTTCCCGGGGTAAAGTTTTGTCGCGTTTGTTTAAATTGAAGTCTGAAGTTCAAGCATTTTTTATTGATCATCCGTTTCATTTGTCTTCTTGTATATCCGATGTTCTTTGGCTGCAAAAGCTTGCGTATTTAGCTGAAATTTTTTGTAAACTGAATGAATTAAATTTGTCTTTACAAGGCGAGGGTGTCACCATTGTACCAGTGTACTTGATAGAATTGAGGCTATGTTGAAAAAGATCAATTTTTGGATTCAATGCCTGCAGATGAATGAGTATGGATGTTTGGATTCTGTTAGCACTTTTTTATCAGAAAATTCAATTAAACTTGACTTAGATTAACTTTCGATGACTATTTTCCCAACAGATGCAATATATCCATCTCAAACAACTGTATACGTAATCCATTTCAAGGAAATGTAAGTTTAGAAACCCTAGCTAAATATACTGGAAAAAGAAAAACTCATAGAGTTATCTTGTGACAGTTCTCTGAAGCAATTTTTAAAGATCAATCTTTAATTGACTTCTGGCATAGTATACAAAATGAATATCCTGTTCTGTCAAAAAAAGCCATTGAAGTTCTATTACCATTTTGCACAACATATCTATGCGAGAAAGGATTTTCAACATATACTTATCTGAAAGATAAATACAGAAACAGGTTAAATGCAGAACGTGATCTATGTAAGACTGAAATTGTCAGATATTGAGCCTAACTTTGAATTGCTTTGTTCTATCAAACAACCACAAATATCCCATTAAGAGTTTTTCCATATGTATAACATAAGAACCAGTTTGCTAAATTTATCTTGTTTTCAACTTTTATAGCCATCATTTTAGTCTTATTAATGTTTCATTTCAATGTTTCACGATTAAATAATCAATTATTCTGCAATATGAAAAAAATATATTCTATCAAATTTTATTGCTTTTTTTTTACCTGTCATTAACGACTACATAGGGGGTTCGTCAAATTTGTTCGGACCTTTCTTTTGGTTCGCGAGGAAAAAAAGGTTGGGGGGTTAATTTTACCTGAAACAAAATCTTATTTTTTATTAGTATGTATGTTTATTGCATATACATATGTATATTATAATTGCATCACAAAATGAAAGTACATACTGTACCTGAAAATAAGTCTAGTCGGCCACCAAAATGAATAAAAATTCTACCGAAACATTTTGTGTAAATTTCTAAAAAAAAAAATTGCTTATTGCTTGTCTAGCGTCTACGCTAATAGAAATTTTTGTCGCCAGTAAATTTCTAAGAAAAAATTGCGGCCTTCCCTACATCAGGTCGAGGCATCGTTGTTAGTCACTGTTCTCGGCCTCGGCCAATGCATAGAAAATCGAAGGAAGAAATTTCCAACAAATTTCTAAGAAAAAATTGTAGCGTTCCCTTCATCGGGTCGAGGCAACGGTGATTTTGTATGGAGCGAGGCATTGGTGCCTTACCCTTTGGGCGTGTCATCAAGTGCCAAGTCGAGGCATCGTCAGTTTTATTATTCTAGAAAAGCGTTGCATTCTTGTTCTACGTGTCCAGACTTTGTATGTTATTAGTTTGTCTATGGTAAAACTCTTTCATTTTTTTCTGCATTCTACCCGTTTGGAATTTTGTAGCCAACCCACTTAAACTAGGGTGGCGATACAGAAAGGACTCTACCAGGTAGACTTAGTTTAAAGTAAAGATTTCTGCGCTGTGGATTGACAAACAGTTTATGGCAGAAATTAATTCTTCAGGCCTGAAAGTGACATTTTTTTTTTTTTTGTAAAATGATACTTGGTACGCAACAAATATTTAATATACTTGAAAGTTAGTCTGAAGTTTTCTTTTCATATTTATGCAAAATCGCAGGAAAACTAAGAGTATAATGTACAGTTGTAAAAATTTATTAGTTTTGTAATCAGATAATTACTCAACTAACCACCAAAGTAATTTACAGTATACAAAAGCAGCTATTAATATTTGGCACCGATCCATTATTAAACAGAAGAAAGAAAATAGTAGCGGACCAATTATATACCCCTATGGTACCCCGCGATTACAACAAATAAAGCCGACGAAATTTCCATTAAAAACAAAGCCAAACTTGAAAAGTAAAAACCTATAAACATAAAAGGGTTTCAAAAATAAGCTATTAAGGTGTATAGCCTAGCCTAGAACATACTTTCAAAATATTATTCGTCCTATGAGCCAGGATTGTAAATCAAATATTCTAACCAATATGATCAGATATTTGCGTGTATATTAAATAAATTTTCGAAAATCATTGATAAGAGTGAAATGGAAATCATCGTCGATGCAGTAACAAGAAGATGAAAATAAAACATTTAACTGTGTTGCAGAAGCCCGTGATTAATTTTGAATTTTCAAAAATTAAAAACTGAATACGATTTAGGAACGCGATTCAAGATTCACGTATATTTTAGTCTAATCAAGAACGCAACTATTGTTTCAATATAAATTCGTTCTTAGTTCCAATCTCACCATTCCTGCTTTGCCTGTTTATAGGCAATAGCATAGCTCTGAGCTATTGAAATAAGACAGATTTTAGTTGCAATTATAGAAATTAACTCAGTAAATCAAGAACAAAAGGATGTGACACCAAGTTTCAATTTCTCACTTTTTCAATGTTCTTATCTACCCGTAATAAATTTGGATTGATATAACTGTAGATTTTGAAGTTTATAATAAATAAATAAAAAAAATAAAAATCACAAACAAACGTTCCATTCCGATCAAGTTTTGATTTGCTTATTTGATCCAAAGTTGACCAGACTAATTTTTCGTAAATTCATCTAAATTAAAGTTCAAATTAGTCTGCTCTGATCTATAGATATACCCAGGTTAGTTTCAAATTAGTTAAACGTTGATCAGAATTTTAGACTTTGGATAAAAGTCAATATTTAATTTATCCTTAATCTAATCTCAATAATCTTCAATTTTAAAGCCCTGGTCCTTCCTTTACACGAATACCACAGAATTATGAAATAACGTAAAAAGCCACAGCAACATTTTTTCATAATTCTGCAAAATTGTGAAGAGATTATGAATTCTTCAACAAACCATATGGCGGGCGCCCAAAATGAGTGATCTTCTCAGTGCATATCAAATGTTCCCATAATTTTACAAAATTTAAGAAAAAACGAAACAAATTCCGCCGTGCAACAAAATGTGACTTACCTCCGAAAATCCATAATTACCGGCTTGTAGCCGTTATATCTGTCTCTCCTCCAAAAAGGACGAAATTAAACTGTAAAAAAACACAAAAGGAAAAGCAAAAAATTATTTTCTGTGGACAAAAAGTTATATAAAATAAATAAAAAAACAGGAAACAAAATTTAAAGTACGTTAAAACCCAAGCCAGAAAAGGATGTGAAAGGGACGAATGAACAGCCTGGCGATAGTTATATCTTACATACATAATATGCATCAATAGGTAGGAATTTCGTCTGTAGCCTTGAAGTAAAATGTATAAAAACAGCACACACACATGCAATTATAAATTAACAGAGGTGCAAATGTGACGTTTACAAGGAGTAGGGCTGCTGTTTGTGTCGAAATGCAAGCAAATCGGGCCCCAACAACTGCGCTTTCCCATCAGGAATTCCTTCATACAAAGCAAAACCAGCACTTTTTTGTGTGTGTTAAATGAGGGTAAGTTTTGAGAATTTGGGTTCACCGCCGGTTCATTAAGGTAGGTAGGCTCAAGGGTAAGGGGGTAGGAATTCTAAGGAAAAAAAGGGAGAGAGGGATGAAAGAAAAAGTATTCGGCGCAACGTTTTCGCGTTACTTCCCAAATGAATGTTTGAAAATGTTTTATCTCGTGCATCAGTATGCAGAAAATTATCCTATCCAGGTAGATTATATTACCCTGTTTGTTTTCATATTAGATTTATGTATAGGAGAAGTAAAAAACAAAATCTTTATATTCTATACTTACTTGGGAATAAAAAATTTTATGTGAGGTTGGAAAACTTCCTTTAAACTATACCGAAACAATAAATATCAAGCATAAAATTATATACATTGACTTTTCCTAAGCAGGACAACTACCTCAAATTACTCTCTATTAACTTTAATTATTCACAAAAGAAAAAATAAATAAAACCACAATCCTGTTCTATTCTGTAGAAAAATCAACACGTTAATGGTCGCAGCCATTCACACGACGATGATGAATTTTGAAGTATGGATGGCGAAGAACTAACTACTGAGAGAATTTTATATATGATGCCATGACAAGTTGCAATTTTTGGCGCGTATTTAATTAGCACTTAAAATGAAAATATTTTATCAATTTTTATTGATTTAGATAGCCAAACGTATAAAGTTTCTAATAATATAATTTTTATAAAAATATTTGCATGACAAGTAAGAAAAAAGTGGCGGTAAAAAGTGCATTCTACGCGCCAAAAAAAGACACCCCCATACATTTGTCGAATGTCGACACGTCGCATAAGTCGAACACTTTTCGGAATTGAACTATATAAAATTTCTGAATGAAACACTAATTTCCGTGTAGATAAAAGTAAAATTTACGATATTTATTATCTTATTTATAAAAAAAACAATTAAATTTTATTACACTGGTTAGAAAATAACTTGATTAAAAATTTTCATCCCGCGCGAAATACTGAAGCCTCACAAGGGGGCGCGCGCTATTATTTGATTGCCATAATCTTTTTTTTTTATGAAAATGAAGACCAACGCGACAAAATCTTTTTTTTCTCAACAGATTTTTGGATTTATTACACTACTCTTAATCACATTATATTCTTAGATGAACTGCACTTATTTTAATTACTTATTTCTCTTTAAAATTTCCACCAAATCATACCTATTTGGAGCGGAATTTTGAACAAAATTTTCACATTCGGGCGAATGAATTTTTGGTTTATTCTTCGAAATCACTTTTTTTCTCTCGTTCATAAGCACTATACACGTTTTAAAAACATAAAAGTTCACTTTTTTTTGCTTTATTACAATTTCCTGTTTAGTAATTATATTATTCTTGAAATTCCAGGACAGAATTCCCTTCTAATTAGACTTGTTACTACTTTAACTAGGGGAAAAGCCCTCAAAAACTCAACAGTGCGGGTCAGATTCGAGAGTTTTTCCTTTTTCAACATATGAAGATGAAACCTTTCCGTAGCCTTTTCAGCACCAAATAATTCTATACAGTGTGTGCCAGGAGGGGCAGGAATATGGGATAAATTAGGAATGTGGATATACGTAAACGTTGCCGCCGTTGCCGTGTATATAATATATTGCACACAAAGAAATGAATTCCACTGCACGTTGAATCTTCCTGGTATTCCGAAAAACTGTCACTTCACTTTTGGATTTAGAGTGGTGTGCGTATAATGTGTGTACACGGATATGGTTCTAACCAAAGTCAATAGTGTACTAGATTTTGATGTTTTGAGGTGAATTGTATAATTTGAAATAAATACTCGTGGGAGTTGCCAGTCTACAAACGACGAATTTTGCAAAATAAATAATAATTTTAATGAATATCTGTACCAAATGCAGCCTACATAAATATCATATATTGTGGAGAACTTATACTAACAGGACACTCTATTCACTTGGTTGGATAATAATCTTAAACCTCAAAACAACGAAAACTGCAGCTGTTAAATTTCAATGTAAAACTTTACTGCTGTATGGTTGGAAAGGATTTGTAAATGGGCCAACTTACAAGCTGCTAGTATGTTTCACTTTTCGTAAATAAGAGACACTCTGGTGAAGGAATGTTATCTATTCCGAGTGTCACTCATCCACGGGAAGTGAACCATGCTATGCCAGTAGAGTGTTAGTTCGTAGCCCCCGGAATATAATACAAGCCATCAAGTTGCCGAAGGCACTGACACATTAAAATTCCTAAACGTGCCGGGTACAGCATGCAGTAAGCGCTCACTCTCACTGCTTTTTGTATACTCATCATGGAGGAAAAACTAAAATTTCATCTTGAACAGGTCCTAAATCCCAAAACTGTCGCTCCCACAGCAAAATGAAGTTAAAACAAATTGTAGCCAAACATGTTTTCTTTCTAACAGTTTTAAAAAAATATAGCATGTAGAACAAATTTACGGAAATTATAGCGTTTGAACAAAATACAAGCAACTTTTATATGAAAAACTCCTTCAGTAAGACAAGGCAAGAAGACTGTGGATGTCGCCTGCTGACCGGCCCACTGCTCTCTTTTTTAGACTTTGTTCATGGCTTGTAATCTTGCGGGGGTTGGCTAGTTGGTGGGCTTAGGCTAGAGGGGATCGTTGTCTTGTGGAGGCATTCACGTCAAGATAGATTTCGAAAAGGATATTCATATGAAAACCTCGTACTCGAAACTTGAAATGCGTTATCTCGAAAAGTCGTTTTTCAAAACGGTAGAAGCTTTCAAAAGAAGGGTTTTCAAACTATCTACCAATACTATCAAAGAGTTGGAATCTTGGCGCAGTTCTCTTCGGCTAGAAGCACAGAATTCCATACAAAAATCGTATGAATTTCCAAGTAAACTTGTCAAAAATGACATTGTGACATTGAAAACGTACAAAACTCCATTCGAAATGCCTTATAGGAAGTCTATCATGTTCATTATACATAATTGACCTCCTTGTATTGTAAAGGGTGTCCCAAATAGAGGTAGAGTCTAAAATCTGGTGATGTTTTTTTTTTTTCAAAACTGATATTTGACATAATCAATACATTTACGTGAATACTTGAGTAATACTTCAAGTAGAGATCAAAAAATCAAAATATCATGTAAACGCGCATTGACTTCAAGTATACTTGAGTCAAGTAAATCACAAAATTTTGTTCGATTTATTTGAAATTCATGTAAGCGCAACTTCAGTACATGAACATTTTTCATTTGTGCGAGTTATGAAAACGGCAAAGAGGAACAAGAAAAAGATTATTGTTGACAATTCAGGTTATGAATTTTAGCACTTTTCTCAAAATATTTATCTAAAAACCCGTACCTATGTTTTGAACTCAATGCTGAGTTTTCAAAGGTAAAATGTCACTTCAAGTAAATTTCAAGAAAATTTCAAGTCAAGTAAAGTGAATTAATTCAACCTAAAACCCTACTTGAATTTCAAGCCAAGTACTCAAGTATTTATGTAAATGTACTAATGTTATCGACATTCCCGCGTTCAATGAAAAATATTTCCGTACTGAGAGAAAGTTTAATGCGCCACCATTCCCAGCAGTTACATTTCAAAAAACTGTTCACAGCGCGTTTTAACTAACTCGCTTATAAAATTCAGTTGACATGACAAATTTGAAGCAGTTCCAACTTGATACCTTTGTAAATAAGCAAAATTGTGACATGTCGGGAGCAGAGAATTCACATGTGAATCAAGAGCTATCGATGCACCCACAAAGATACATACTTTTTGGTGCGGATTTTGGTCTAGTGGCATAATTTACACATACTTTTTCGAATATGCATCGAGAAATGATAAAAAAAAAAATTTAAGATTGAACGATATTGATGTGGGAAATATGTACTTTCAAAAATATATTTTAACTTGCCACATAGCGAAGAAACCATATACAGCTATTGCCTCCCCATTTCTCGTTTTGGTGATCAAAATTGGCCACCGATATCTTGCCATTTGGCACCTTTACTTTTTACAATTCCGATATAGAACTACATAAAAGTTGAAATTCAATGCGTTCTTGGAGAAATTCTTATTCTTAAGTAAAAGCTGTGGCTTAGCTTGTTTTTATTCGTTTACTTTGATGTAGACCTAGTTGTGAAAGAAATATATTGCATGTTGAGAGTGATGATCTGAGTTGAGATCATGGTGAACAAATAGCTGCGTGAATAAAATTCTCAAAATTGCATTGAATATTCCAAAGAAATAAATTGATTTTATGTGCTTCGTTCGAGGGGAACTTATGAATCTCTTCGTCAGGAACGTGAGCAATTTGCCTGAGCTCAGGCTTAAGGTTGCCCTTTCAGAGGAATGCTGTTGACAATAACTATCATTCTTTTGTTGATATTTAAGTATTGGAAGTGTAGAACTTTTTACGATGAGACATTCAAAGATTTCACAAAAGGGGAAAAGTGTGAGAAATTATGAACTCACACAGATAAAAGAAAAAAAAAATGATTTGCTTAAATAATGCAAGGAATTCAACTGTGCTGCATACTTCTACTTGTCTTATTCGACAGGAAAATTTCCAACTGCTTGGAAGCTAGCTCACGTTCAGCCTATTCCTAAGAAAGGAGAGGGTAGCGATCCCTCAAATTATCGACCAATTGCCATCACTTCGATTCTTTCAAAGGTTTTTGAATCTATCATTAACTCAAAATTAATGAAGTATCTAGAAACTAATCATCTCATCAACGATCGCCAATATGGCTTCCGAGCTGGACGCTCATCTGGAGACTTGCTGACCTTTCTTACGGAACGTTGGAATCGTAGTCTTCACAATTTTGGTGAGTCTAAAATCGTTGCCCTAGATATTTCAAAAGCCTTTGATAGAGTCTGGCATCCAGCCCTTTTAGCCAAACTCAAAGCACTTGGTCTCTCCCCTCCTCTTGTATTATGGATTGAAAGTTTCCTATCTAGTCGCGAAATACGTGTTGTATTAGATGGCGTTACGTCTGAACCGCATCCCATAAATGCCGGTGTACCTCAAGGCTCTGTTATCTCTCCAACTCTCTTTTTAATTTTCATTAATGATCTGCTTTCCCTTACTTTCAATCCCATCCATAGTTTCGCAGATGACAGTACTCTTGATTTCGCTTACTCCTTTGACACTCTTGCAGAATCCAGGGGGAATGCTGCATGTGTTAAACGAGATTGCATGACTAGATCATTGAATAACGATCTTGCCAATATCCTCGCTTGGGGCAAAGCGAATCGCGTCGAATTCAATGCATCAAAGTCCCAAAGCTGTCTTATCTCATTAAAACAAGATCATAACTTAACCACACCCGTTTCTTTTGATGGAGCATTCATTTCTGATTCACCGTCACTAAGCATTCTTGGCATTAATATTTCCAGTAAGTTAAACTGGACAGATCACATCTTCTCTGTTGCCAAAGAAGCATCGAAATGTCTTGGATTTCTGAAAAGGTGTAAGAAATATTTCAGCCCGTCAAATCTAGCGCTCCTCTACAAGTCCTACATTAGACCTAGAATGGAATACAACTCCCATATATGGGCCGGGGCTGGTCGCACAGCCTTAGCTTCATTGGATATTGTCCAAAAGAGAGCCTTCAAGCTCATTGGCGATTTGGCAATAACTTGTCATATCGACTCACTCGAGCACCGCCGCAATGTTGGATGCCTTTCGCTCCTTTATCGCTATATGCATGGTCAATGTTCTGATGAAATATCTAGTCTAATCCCTTGTAGAATGATTCCTGCACGCAATACTCGCGCTGCAAACCGCGCACATCCTTTAACCCTTCAAATTACTTTCGGCCGTACAGTAAAATTCAGAGATGCTTTTTTATCCCGAACAGTGCGAATGTGGAACAGCTTACCATCTTCTGTTTTTCCTCCGGCATACAATCTGCGGAAGTTTAAGGGCGACATACATCGGCACCTCCGCCACTTTCCTCATATCCCCTAATCCTTTCCCTATCTCCTTCCTGCCATGCTGTGCTTTGCATCATAGGGTATCCCCTGAGCTTGGCTTAATAATATATAAAAAAAAAAAAAAAAAAAATATATCAATCTCAATTTTAAGTGTCAAAGAATAGTGTCAGGTCTGAAATTAGAAAAAAACATAAACTGTTTACAACTATTTTCAATTTCCTCAAGTTTTAAGTGAGTTTTAATTCGAAAACACATGAGCATGTGTTAATGTGCGGTTGAAATATTGAAGCTTTTTTTTTTACAAATCAAAATTGATTTGGAGTAATTTGAATGCATCATTTTTACTTCCGTTCAAATGAAAAACTGCAGTTTGAATTAAGCGTGTGTGCGGCCAGTTTAAGAAAAAGTCATTAAAAACGTATTGCCATTGCTGTTAAATCGACTTTTGACTAAACTGCACGAAAAAATGTAATTTGGGAATATTGCTCAGCGTTGCTAATGTAGAGTACTGTTTGTTGCCTCGCACAGCTTCATATTACATGTACTCACGCTTTTCATTTCATGCGGCACACAATTTGCAATACCATATCTTTACCCCTTATGCCGCATTCGCAATGCAGAGTGGAGTAAAGTAGAGTGGAGTGGTAACTGGCATCCTTTTTTCGCACGCAGAGGTGCATATGGTTTAAAAACTGGAATTTCGAACTACTAACATGTATATGGCGTGGAAAAAGCTCCATATACTTCTTTTTTATCATAATAACATGTTTTAATGCTATTTTCTGATTTAATATTTTTTATTAATGCTAATAAAAAACAAGAGGTATTTTTTTGCAAACTTTATGATTTAGTTTCGAAGCAATCTGATGGTGCAACAAGTGTCTCCTTTTTGGAATTTATTGTTTTGACAACGACAAACATGTTTACTTAGAATATAGAGAATACAGGAAGTGCGATAAGCCAAATTTAGCGTAGTAAAATTCTGGTCGGGTTAGTGTCTGTTGCTGCTGTAGTGAAAGCTCAGTACAGCCGTGTAGTAGAATCAATATAGAGAGCGGTGCAACAAGATATATGATTGAAAATACTGCGGTTGCTTCCACCGAAAATGCTCTTGTCGCTGCCACTGCGCCAAGATACCCAGGGAGTTTCTCAGCTGGCACAAACGTAGACAAATCTTCGATATTTCATCGTTTTTGTTATTATTAAAATGTGTGTAAAGTACACAAAATAATATATTACAACTATTCTTGCCTAAAAAATGATTTCTTTCAAATTAGGAAACTTCGTTTGACAGCTGAAAATACATGTCTCTTTCTTCAATATAATTCTGGCCTACTTCACGATACCCCGAAAAAAGTCCCGCTCATACACACGAATTTTAAAGCTATCAACACTTCCTGTTGTCTCTATTTGGTGTCGCTATCACATTTTGTTATATTAATTTTAAAGTTCGTTGTTGATTTGTCGTTGTTATGGCGATTTGTTACGTTTAATTTCAAAGCTCAAATTTCACTCTGCGCTGTATTGTGAACAGCTTCGCTCTGGACTCAAAGCTGACTCTGCTCCACTCTGCATTGTGAATACGGCATTATTCTCACTTACTTTATTTGTGACTTCAAAGTAAAGGCATGAACGCTTTCATACAAATTTTTGTAATTTCACTTCTAATTCTGCCTTATAACAAAATAGAAAATAGGAAAATGTTGATGTTGAAATGTCGTTCAGTGAGGGCTTAATGATTCAAATTCTGAGTGAAAATTCAGCACAGAAAATTTGAGATTTTTTTTAATAATTGTTAACATTTTTGAAAATAGCAAAAATATTATGGTGGAACGCATAACAGATCGACGTAAACCACTGACTTACAACAATGGACTGAGCGTATGGTCATTTTCCTATAGGAAAGCATGGCACAAATTTTATAGTACTCTTTCGCCCTATGGCAGATTTGAAGATACCAACACAAAATATTGCATTCTGGAACGTTTGCTTATGCCATTTGATGTTTTTATGTTGGCTACAGATGCAATCACCTAAGAAAGAATAAGGTAAAGATAGTGTTTACCATGCTCCGTCTCTCTTGCCCATAAGCAGGATTCAGTTAAGAATAACTTTTGAAAATTAAAGTCGGAATGAGTTTAATTCCTTATAAGCGATTAAAATATCACTTGGGCACAAGAAAATATATTTTTTTAATTAAATTCGATTTACGGGTGTAAAATTTCATCCGATTGGTTGAGTTTTACATGTTTTTTATGTAATCGTTTTAAAGGGTGCTGTAAAGGTTATATACAGAAACACAATATTTTTGTGCCACATGAAATAGCAAATCACTCAGTCCATTGTTATAAGTCAGTGACGTAAACTTATCAAAGCGAACAAATATATTTTAGATTTCCTCGCACAAAATGTAGGTAGCCCTTATGGTCAATGCATTTCCATTACCGAAAAAATAGTTTTTCTCATATTAAAATTATTTTCAAAATAATTTTCCTTAAAAATATTTCATAAAATTCCAACGTGAATCACCTCGATCAATTCAAATTTTCAATTCACCACATCAATTTAGCTCTATTCCAAATTAATTGTAAGATATAATGCTCAAACTACTACCGCACTAACCCAATCAAACACGTTTCTCCGAAACGGGGAAGCGCCACATTTTGACATTCCGAATTTTTTTTGTTGACATAAAAACCAACCGCCAGCTGTCCCGCGCTCCAGCTGATTTGGCGCACTACACAAATTTGTTTTTCTTGTGCGAGTGAAACAGAAAACAGGCAAAGCAACCGATTGCGGTTCGAATTCCCGCTTCTGGGCGGTATGGCAAACTCACTCGATTACAATTTTTAATTATTATTGAAGCCCACTCAAACTAAATAAACCGAAAGAAAACCAGAATTAGCACGAATAGCACGTACAGAAAAAGAAGATCGCTGCAAAGCCATCAGCAATAGACTGAAATAAAAATGAAAACGGCAAGAAAAAAAAATTGCTTCATCTGCAAAAAAAAACACTCAACCTACTCAGTGACCCCAGTAAACTTTATTTGGGGCAAAATATTGTGTAAAGAATGTAAAATGCATACCCAAGCTGATTGGAAATTCTGCGCAATATTTTTTAATAAACGTTTTCTTCTCTATAAATAAAAAGTTCTACACCAACCAAAGTCCCAAGTAACTGTGAAAGTAGTTATTTATATTGCTGCATTTTTAAAGCCCCTATCTGCGTAATCTGCAGGCTTACTACGGTCTGAAGGCCGCGGGTATCCTTCATCCCCAGGGACAATATCTTTACGAGAAGTTATCATTCTCCAGCCTCCTTTTCTAGTCCAATCCTGGAAGTATTTTGTATACATTAAAACTTACTAACATACTATTCGTAAGCAAGTTTTTGCTCGTACATTTGCATTGTATTTGAAGTAATAAGCCCAAGCATATAGGATCCCAGTAGCCATTAACGCTTTTCCAGTCCAAAATCTTATCCCGAACGCTCTATTGAAACCCTAGAATGAATTCGCGTACATACAGTATTCAGGTTATGTTTGCTTTAATTATATAATTTTTGAAATGTTACCAATTTCGGAGTTAGGACTTCGCACAATTTATCAAGGGGAGCTTTATAGAATCTACGGATAGGATTAGTTAATTCTCGCTCTAATGCTGGGCATGGCCTCGGCTCTTGAGGACTCAGTTGCTGATCAAGTAAGTATTGCCTACGCCAAGCACGCTCCTCAGCTGACATACCAATTAATCGTTCACGTTCTCTAACCATGCGGCCTCCTATAGGCATAGGAGTAACCCCACCGGTTTGTGATGCCATTTTTAATTTCAAAAATTTGAGTTTATTGTGGAAAAATTATAATCTTTTAGCGCTCGAAAAAAACCAGCCACAATAATTCTTAATTTTGACAGTCCCCTCCCCATCCTTACTTCTTCTTATTCCAAACGTTCCTATGCGTTAAATGTAAATTTTTAAATTGAATTGAAGTACTAGATTTAAAGCCACATACTTCTAATTTCTCTTCTTCTTATTTATTGGTTGAAGTGAATTTTCTTTTCTAAATGACAAGAGAAGAAGTAAAAGTGGCATCGTTTCCTTGTGCATGTTTATGATTTTAGAAATCTTATTAAAATTCGTTTCGCATTCTTTAAATGATTTAAATTTTGTTCCGGTGTTGTGTTTGTTTTCCGATCTTTCTATTCAAGAAAAATTGAAATTCATTCTTTCGCACAGTGAATTTGGAGCTGCTCAAGGCAAATTGGATAATTGCTTACTTGGAACCTCATGGAAACTTATTTCTAATATTTCAGTAGTTATAACAAATAATGGCAGATTTGGATGATTTATTTGAGTGCTTTGACGAAGGAAATACTGGAAATGTATTTGCTGGACCAGTTGTTATAGAAAATCTTGGAGAGTAAGTTTCATTATCTAAACCTAACCTCAAAATATATCTTTTGGATTTTTTTTTAATTTCAAATCTCTAAAATCGTTGATTTTTTATTTATTATCTTGTTTTTAGCTGAATTCTTCAGATAGTAATATCTAAAGAGTTAACCACATCAGGTGAATTAGATTTTATTTGTTAAAACACAAGGTTCGCGTTGAGTACTATCGACAGGTACTTACTACATATCTTGATATTTAGAATAGAATAGAATAGAAAAGTTGTTTATTTTCCGCCCCGGCCATTTAGCCACGTCCTAAGACGTTGGGTATCACGATGTTAGAAAGATTTACATTTAACGATTCTTAATTATACTGAATACAAAACAAATGGTGTGATTAAACGATAGCATATAGAAAAAGATTTCAGTTGTGTGAAAAGATACATTGAATATAGATTCTAAAGACTTAGACTAGAATACTAATGTTGGTATAAAATATTTGAGATATATGTAACATAACAAAGTTACCAAAACATTTGCAACTCGAAAGATGTCCTGATAAGTGTAATTAATCCAAACAATATGTGCAAAAGTGAAATATCAGGTATGTTAGACTAGTAGTAACCACGAATCAAGCGTGCTACACCAAGATAACTGCTTGACTGATAACTAGATAATAAGAAAAATCAAAACCAAAATTGCATTACAACAAACAACAAACAAACGGCAAACATGTAGAGCAAAAACAATAACTCTGCTTAACGTGTCTGTTGGAATAACAATAAACAGTAATGGAAAGCAAATTGGGCAAGGTAAATCTTTATTTCAAAATCCCAACTTATATTGGGTGTTAAGAGGATATTGTTTAACAACAAGTATCATTTAAACAAAGTAAAATATATCAGTACATTGCTTGCAATAGAGGAACAACGTTCCATCTGATTTTGTATATAAAATTAACCATCCTTTGTTGATAAAATTTTGAAGATTGGAAGTATGTTGGTGTACCCACCAACCAAATAAACATATCGCACACATGCCATCAGTTCACTTTCGAATGAATTCATCAACGTTGGGTCATGTAATGGGTACATGCATGACTATATCCGTATAAAAGAAGTATTGGGTTAGAATGGACTTATTAATAAGCTTGTCCCGAACAGCGTGCTAGAGACATTCAAAAACAACATATAGAAATAGATATAGATTAATATACGAACGCGATGTAAGTTTTGAAATCCATTATTAGTCTCGAATTTTTTATATGACCGCATAGAAGAATACAAGACCTACCTTGAAAGTGAACAGAGTTTTCTAGTTCCATCATATCGATATCCGTGATTCTACCTTCAATAAAGAGTGAGTAGGGCAGAGTATACAGACCAGACCATTGCGAAACATCTGTTATAGTAGCCTTCAGTTTAGTTTTTGCTCATTCCGTTGATTCCAGCCTTTAATTAACAAGTTTGAAGCATATTTAATTTTTTAACCTGATTGTAAAATCATTACATCCAATGTAATAAGCTCCTACCTGCGGAAGAACATCAGATTTCCTTCCAGTCTTGCATGGCGTTCCTCAAGAATCTATCATTATCTTCATGGCGCGTTCACTGTTGCCTCACATATTTTTCATAAACTAACCATCCACAAAGACCAGCGTTCACAAAACTAGATTCGTTTCTTCTAATTTTCTCACATCTTTTTAATTTATTGAATTGAATAAAAAAAGAAAATAGGAAACTCTTGACTAATGTGGGTCTTCGCTCTTTTTAGTAAAACGACATCACTGAAACGACCACATGAAGATGAAGGCAGCGATGAGGAGAACAGTAAAAAGGCAAAAGTAGTTGAATCAATACTTGACGATATTCGCATCGAGGATCTTACTTCCCGGATTGCAGTACACGTAATTCAATCACCAGAATCTTGCACCCATGAAGTTGCCACTTATCCAGGACAAGATTATATGCCACTTGCACAACCTTCAGGACCTCCAGCCAAGAATATCCATTTGTTTTGGATCCATTTCAGAAAGAAGCGATTTTATGTATTGACAACAATCAATCTGTTCTCGTCTCAGCTCATACATCGGCTGGAAAGACTGTAGTTGCTGAATATGCAATTGCCCGTTCATTGAACGGTAAACAAAAAGTCATATATACGACACCGATTAAAGCTCTTTCGAATCAAAAATATCGAGAATTCAATGAAGAGTTTAAGGATGTTGGTTTAGTTACTGGTGATGTTACCATCAATCCCACCGCATCATGCTTAATTATGACCACCGAGATTTTACGAAATATGCTTTATCGTGGCTCTGAAATTATGAGAGAAGTTGGTTGGGTGGTATTCGATGAAATTCATTATATGCGTGATAAAGAACGAGGTGTTGTTTGGGAGGAAACTCTTATACTGTTACCAGATAATGTCCGATATGTTTTCTTATCGGCAACAATACCCAATGCGCGACAATTTGCTGAATGGGTTTGTCATTTACATAAACAGCCATGTCATGTAGTATACACTGATTATCGACCTACTCCTCTTCAGCATTATCTATTTCCAGCTGGTGGAGATGGTATTCATTTGGTTGTGGATGAGAAAGGACAATTTAAAGAGGACAATTTCAATACAGCAATGAACGTCCTGGCATCAGCTGGTGAAGCGGGAAAAGGTGATCAAAAGGGTCGGCGGGGTGGTATTAAAGGCACCAATTCAGGACAAACGAATATTTTTAAAATCGTGAAAATGATAATGGAGAGAAATTTTGCTCCAGTCATCATTTTCTCATTTAGCAAAAAAGATTGCGAGGTTTATGCTATGCAAATGGCAAAACTCGACTTTAATACAAACGAAGAAAAGAAATTGGTCGATGAAGTCTTCAACAATGCAATGGATGTCCTTTCAGAGGAAGATCGACGACTACCGCAAGTAGAGAATGTTCTACCTTTACTGAGAAGAGGTATTGGAATACATCATGGTGGGCTTTTACCTATTTTAAAAGAAACTATTGAAATTCTTTTCGGAGAAGGTTTGATAAAAGCGCTTTTCGCGACAGAAACCTTTGCAATGGGTTTAAATATGCCTGCTAGAACTGTCCTCTTCACAGCACCCAGAAAATTCGATGGCAAAGATTTCAGATGGGTAACATCGGGAGAATACATTCAAATGTCTGGACGAGCTGGTCGGCGTGGTCTGGATGATAAGGGTATTGTTATTCTAATGATCGACGAAAAAGTTTCACCTGCCGTAGGCAGAGCAATTGTACAAGGTAAGCCAGATCCTATCAATTCAGCATTCCATCTCACTTATAACATGGTACTGAATTTACTAAGAGTGGATGAAATAAACCCTGAATACATGTTAGAAAGGTCATTCTTTCAATTTCAGAATCAAAGCTCAATTCCGGATTTATATAAAAAAGTTGAAGATAAACAAACCGAGCTGGATCGAATTAAAATTTCAGATGAACATGCTGTAGCCTCGTATCACCATATTCGAGATCAATTAGACAATTTAGGCAAACGATTTAGAGAGCATATCACAAAACCAGAATATCTTGTGCCTTTCTTACAGCCTGGAAGAATGATTAAAGTCCAAAGTGAGGATGATGAATTTGAGTGGGGCATCATTGTTAATTTTAAAAAACAAACAGACGATAATAAGAATCCTCTTAAGACTGAAACAGTCGTAATTATTGATGTGTTATTGCACGTTGACGATGGTTTTGAGAAAGACGCAATACCTAAACCATGTCCTAGGGATAAAAAAGGTAACATGGAAGTTGTTCCAGTTCTACATAAGTTAATATCAAGAATTTCTTCGCTGAGAGTTTACTATCCACAGGATTTACGTCCTCCGGATAATCGTAAGTCAGTGTTAAAAACTATAGAAGAAGTTAAAAAACGTTTTCCGAAAGGACCTCCTCTACTCAATCCGATTACAGAGATGCATATAAAAGATCCCGATTTCAAGACCATTGTAGACTCAATTGATCAATTTGAAAAGCGTCTGTATACGCATCCTTTACACAATAGTCCACAATTAGACAATTTGTATAATAAATATCAGCAAAAACTAAAAGTTTTGAATGATTTAAAAGTAGTAAAAGGACAGTTAAAAGAGGCAAAGAGTCTTTTACAAATGGACGAGCTAAAATTCCGAAAACGAGTTCTACGGCGCCTCAAATATTGTACCGCATCAGATGTGATAGAGTTTAAGGGACGTGTAGCTTGTGAATTAAGTTCAGCAGATGAGCTATTAATGACGGAAATGATTTTCAATGGTGTTTTTAATGATTTAACAACTCCACAGGCAGTTTGCTCTTCTATCTTGTTTTGTATGCGATGAAAAGAGCTCTGAAACTCCTGCCTCAACTGAAGAACTTTCAGGTCCTTTGAGATTAATGCAAGATTTGGCTAGACGAATTGCAAAAGTTTCGAAAGAATGCAAATTGGATATCGATGAGGAGCGATATGTTGAGAAATTCAAACCATTTCTTATGGATGTAGTTTCGGCATGGTGCAAAGGATCATCGTTTTTGAGCATTTGTAAAATGACGGATATCTTTGAAGGTTCAATAATTCGTTGTATGCGCCGATTAGAGGAGCTTCTCAGGCAGATGTGTCAAGCTGCTAAAACTATTGGTAACACAGATTTAGAAAACAAATTCTCGGAAGGAATTCGACTGCTTAAAAGAGATATTGTTTTTGCGGCATCACTCTATCTGTAACCACCAAGCCCCCTGTGCCTTGGCTGTCTGTTAATATGTATATTAGCAGCTGAGTTTTTCGTTGAGGAGTTTGATTGTAATTTTTTTTTCCTTATTACATAAGAATTTATGTATGTAAATTGATCTTGAAAATTGTGTACCTTACAGAAATAAAAATTTCTCAATTCTAATTTTTTTATGTGTTCTATTTTAATAGAATCATCTGAAGGAGGTGTGTTTTTTTTTTGTCGATAGTAGTGCTTTCGTGTTTTGCTCCATTGCAAATCGTGTTTCAGTCAACAGTCTTCAACTCTTCAGAGATGTGTGACACTATTTGCTTCATACACTTGGGTGTGTGTGAAAGTATTTTTCGCTCACCTGTAGCAAATTCGTAAATAAATATTCTTGCTTGTTCTTGTACTGGAACATTATCTGATTATAAGAGCTTCTGCATGTCCTCATATAACCAAACCCTTGTTCTAAGCATGACGAATTTATAGCAAAGAATTTTTTATGAAAAAAAAAAAAT
>OZ005744.1:123346092-123531324 GCA_963930735.1 Dioctria linearis | reverse complement strand
ATGCCATTCAGGATGATTTTTACACAAAAGATTCAGTCTACCTAATGATTTGACGCTTAGCAAGCAAAGAGTAGATCCCACATCAGTCTAGTGCTATATCCTGAACCTCGGTAATGCCTTAACAATGTGGATAAAAACAAAAATTCCAAATTACCAGCAAAAAATGAGTGACCGGATGATGAGTTCGCTCATGATCTAAGCATGTATTTTGCAGACTTAAAGGAAGGTGACCATGCCTGATTATAAAATCCTAGCACAACATAAAGATTGTTCTCCAAAACTGGAAAGGATCATGCAGGTGACTTAAACTAGCAACCATGTTATATAGAATTTATACCGTATTCAAATTTTGTTCTCCCCAGCTTAAAAACTACAAGCCATGAGGGATTATTCCCTTTAAAAATACAGATGATTCTTTTCATTTCTCCATAGGAATAGTTTGAGAGATACAAAATGCATTTCATTAGCACTGAACACTATCGACATAAGGCTCATTAACACCACACTAATTGTGCATTAACTGCCCATCAAAACTGATATAATCTGCATAATAAAAGGAAAAATCTGCCTAATTTCCCGAAACCGATAGAATCCATATAGGACTTTTGAAAACTGACCCCCACCCTACATTTTAGACATGCTCATCGAAGAAGTCTTGAATACCAACACCTTTTACAAATGCATGGAAGGAGTAATCGTTTAATTACCGAAATGTGTCAAAAATCAACATATAATTACAAAGGTGATACTTGAACCGCATAAATGGCATAATAGAGTATAAACTAAGGAGATAGCAAGCAATATCATTACGGTCTAGACTAGATGATATCAACACCTGAAGAATTATACCAGAGCAGTCTAAAGATTTTCAGTATCCCCTGTATCTAACCACTGTAGTTTATGAAAAGGCATCTGACTGTGGATAGCTCTTAAATATTATGGAGACCATTCAAAATCACTTTATGACGGTACAGTGTTGACTAATTCGCTGGTGATTACTTCAGGTGTTACTGTGTTTGATTTTGTTACTGTTTGTAATAAATGACGTCCCTAACTACTATATACAGTGGGGTTTTGTCCTAGGCTTCTATGATTTGGACTATGCTGATAATATAAATGTCTCATCATCTAAAGGAGAGTTGTGTTAAACCGAATGTTGCATACCAATAAGATAAAGATTATGAGCCACAATGCCACAAGCATAGAAATTGTGTTAATTGATCAACAGAAAATCGAGTAAAATCCAGAATAATTAAAGCAAGAGTACGTTTTCACCTCTGATAGAGGTGTGAAGAAATAAAAATACTCTGTGAAGACGAAAAACCGACTAACATAGTCCATTCTAAGTTATTCTAAGTTAAACGCGAATAGTGATTTGTAAATTTTTATCGAATCCTGTGCATTCGATGGATTAACTATGCATAAAAATTAGGACTCGAGGCAGTGTAAATATTAGACAGCAATCGATGGATTTACAAATTTGCCACCGTAAATGACATTTAGAGCGACCTCAGCCTGCGAAAAGTCTGCAATACTTAACAATCTAAAGGTAGAGGGATCAAAAATACGATAATGATATTGCAATGCGAAGCAAAATATTGGTGGTACTCAGCTATGTAATTGGAATGGATACAACTCTGTTGACTTGCACTTATTTAATTAGAGCTGAAGATTAGCTATATATATATCTTTTAATTATCTTCAAGAGGATAACCTAAACTGTTGGCTTGCTATAAATTCTATTTCTGACATGGATGCCTGCAGTTTTATTAGATAACTGATGGTTGGTTTATCTAGCGTGAATCATTGACATAGTAAGAGCTTAAATCGTTGTTAACTTGCCATTATGATCACGTATTAAGTTATTGTGATAAATTAGATTTAAGCGCAGACAAATAAATCTTGGTGTCCTGATCCTTTAAGAGGGGAAAAAAATCTGTTAGCAATGCAAACTGATACCGGGTAGCAAACTTTACCGAGATAGAATTAGTTCCACATCCACTGCATGGCAATGTTAAGACAATTGTGGTCAGCTAAAGTTTTTTGTATTTAACCAACGTTGCAGACTATCACGAAAGCTTTTAAAATATTTCGCGTGATATAGAATGGTTCAGTTTTAGATATTTTCAATTGTCTTAGAAAACGCCTTTGTCCTATGAACTTTCAAATCTAAAGCTCGACATTCTTTTGGTAATTTTCCAACCAATTTTAATTTTTATAACTTTAGTAGAAGCTTCTAATTTGACAACCAAATAAGACGACGGTAGTGTAAAATTCTACCACTCGTTTTTTAATTAACCTTACGCTAACTCTTGCTGGACAAATATTTTGAACATTTCTTCATTACTATCTAAGGAACTATGCGTAATACTTATTAACTTTAAAGGTAAAAAAAAAAATGTCGAATATTTTTTCAGTTACGTATAACCAAGCAAAAAAAAATATTTTGTTCGTTATTTACAAATTATTGTCATCGAAAGACTACGAAAACTCTTAAATACTCTAAAACTATTTCACAATTTATCTTACACAGAAGTCTGTGGAATGCCTTCAATTAGATGAGTTCTACTTGATTTTAAATTTTTTCTTGTACTTGGTACTGGTGTTGTGCTAATTGATTTAGCACCTGGTTCAATACTACCCGTATGAAATTCACGTGCTAGCAAATTTCGTTCTTCCTGATTCTTGAAATCTGTGTCTAATTTTAAATTACGTTCCAAAGTCGTCGTTTCTTTTGGAATCGGTGTTGATTCTTTCAAAGATGTCATACTACGTAAAGAGCCTTGGCTACCTGATTTGATTGTTTGATTTGTAACCGTAAGAGTACTCGGTGATCGAATAGATGTTGTTTCTGTTGGAGTTTTTGTTACTGTTTTTGATGGTGAATCACGATATTCATAAATATTCTCCTTAGATTTAATACCATGATGATTAGCAACCATATGACTATTTTCTATTCCACCTCCAGGACCGTCACGATCTGATTCAGCGCTATCAGGAATGAAAACGTCTTCATCATAGAAACGATCAGCTTGTCTACAAAAATTAAATACAAACAATAATGACGATGTATTATTCCAAAATCAAAGATAGATTTAAAAATTTAATAATTATGTAGAGGTGTAGTGAGACAGCGTATGAGGCGAATACACTGCCTCCTTCCTATCTCTATGCATACCTCTTTGCATTTCTCCACATGATGCAGCAGATTACTAGTAGCACCACTAAAACTAAACATGCTGCAGACATTCCCCAAAATGCTAGTTGAAGTGGTTCCTTCGGTTCCCACCAGAATTCCGTTGTTGGCCGATATGTCGGTACAAGAACTCCAATCACTGTCGGTAGATACTGTGTCCAGAATGCGAATTCGGTTTGTCGATGATTCATTAAAATCGTAGAATTGTAGGTCGTGTTTATGTTTAAGTAACGTATTTCGCCTTGATAGGCTCTTTCGTAATGTAATCCTAGCACTTGTTGTGGTGTTGGATTGCTAAAATGATAGTAAGATAAAATAACACAATTTCATATCAACATTAAGGAACTTGACGAAGACAGAAATGAGGTTTCCTATGCCTATGGAATTCAACATTTTGTAGACTGGTAGCGACAGGAAAAGAATTCTTCGGATATATTCTTACAAGATAGAATTTTACTTGCAGCTTCCATAATCTTGTAGTGGTCATGGTACTACTTTCATCACAATATAGCATACACAATCAGACATGGATGGAGGAAAATTTAATCTCAAATAAAGAAATATTTTAGTGAACTTTCAAAGTTTTAGGGGAGCCCAAAATGGATGTGACTATTAGGTGAAGATATGCTGCGTGCGGCGTTAAACTCCATGAATTTATAGGCTAAATGAAATCCTGCACTACTTCTGGGGTTTTTCATACCTAGGTTTATCATTCTGTTCCTGGAAATCATTGGACAGTCATTTATATATACCGGTTTGAGGCTTCTTGACGAATGAAAAGTGAACCTAAACAGAATCGAATAAGGTATTGATGATGCCCAAGTTGGTAGGGCACAAAAGTAGAAATATGTTTTTTCCTGTTTCCAAAATATTTTAGGAAGAAGGGGCGGGGGGAGGGGGTCATCGATTGAGCCAATGTCTGCGTTTCCGTCTTAATATATAGGATAATCGTCACGGGATTGTTTGATCAACTTGATTTTATTTGACCGACTCATTCATCGAAACTCGGCCACAAACTATATTTGCAAGTGTATAAGGTGATAGCTTCAGTCGTCACGTATATGTGTGAGAACAACTACTAAGATCACAGAGTTTCCATATGCGCAAGAGTCCTAGTGATACCCAGGAAAGACAATTTATGGAATTTACTTAGCTTAGTCATATTTTTGCCAATGTTGTTTCTATGTTACTAAGCGTGATCCATGAGTATATTCTAAAAACATGATTTTAGGCCTCACATAGACAGAGGTTTTTGTCTGTACTATAACGTGGAGAGGAATGGATCCAGATAATGGTAACCATGATTCGCATATTCTATATTCGAAGGCTATGGACATTAAATTCCATCTAACGGCACCATCCCGATATCATAGGCAGAGGTTTGTGTCTGAACTATAACGTGGAGTGGAATGGATTCAGCTAGTGGTAACAACGATTCGCATATTTTAGAAGCGATGCCAGAGCTTATCGATCACAAGGCGCAGCAATAGAAGTGAAGAGAATATAATTCTCTGTGAGCACTCCTGTGATCGTGCCATGGTATCTAAGCATCGAGTTCACATATCTACATGGCTGGAAGAACTCATTACAAAAAAAAATGCTTCATTAATGCTCTAGAAAGATAGCTCAAGCTCATCAGAAAAATATCGGGATAATCAACGTACATTGAAAAAACTAAAAAAATTCTTAAAATAAAACTCACCCAAAACGAGCGAAATCTGAAAAAGTCTTCATAAAGAAATGGCTCATGTTGCGATCATTATCCGTCCACATATTCCGTTCTAAGCGCGCCTTTTTTGGAAAGTATTCAATATCCATAAAAGGTGCCCCTGTCAAAAAGTAATGTTCAATATCATGTGGGAATTTCCTCCATTCCGGCAATTTTAGTCCTTCTACAGTTGTATTTAACACATACATATAAACTGGAACCCGTTGCTCCAATAATAATTTCATCATTTTATCTACTGGAGCCTTATAGAGAAAGTCTGACATAAAATTAATATACTGATCCCGAATTAAAGTTCTGTTATTAGGATCTGGCCAGAAAGTGTACATGTATTTGATAGCTTCATACACTCCCTTAGGATTTAGAGTGTAATTGTAGCGCAACACGAATTCCCGAATCTTTTGATCGAAAAAATTTTCATCAATATTATAATAAGGTGCCAAAGATTCATTTTGTGCTATCATATATGCAGCCTCTTGTGTTGTGATACCAGTCATATAATGAAGGCCTCGGTTAAATTCTCCTCTCCGAATTAAGTCTTCAGGCAATTCCGATAGGAATTTCCAATCACGTTCTCTCCATCCATCATACCAGTCATCACCGGGATATGTAAAATTTAATTCTAAAGCTGGCGCCCAAGGAAATGTTCCAACTTGTGGGGTAAATTCAGCATTTCCCAGTTCGTAAAAACTACGTCCTTGCCTAAGACAATTGACCAATTTCCATGAGGATTCAATTGAGCACCCAAGTAGTTGACCATATACTCGACTTGTATTTTGTGCGCGATATTTATCCACAATTAATGACCAATCAGCTAGAGCCGATCCAGATTGTGCTATTACACGGGTAACATATTTTCTAGTATGTGGTGCTAACATAAGTAATCCTGCCGATCCAGCACCAGCTCCTGGACCAAAAAGTGTAATTAAATCTCGATCACCATTGAAAAATTCAATATTTTCATAGACCCATCTGAGAGCCATGGCTTGATCTAAAATTCCATAGTTTCCAGGTGAATTTTCATCACCGGTTGAAAGAAATCCTAGAGCTCCAAGGCGATAATTAAATGTGACTACAGTTACGTTGTAAAATGTTGCTAACATATGGCCAGGAAATAAGTTCGAGGCACCTCGAAGAAAGTCTCCACCATGGATATATACCATCACCGGATACTTTTGAGCAACTCCAGAACTGGTCTACAATAGAAACAAACAAAAAATTACGGTCCCAAAAATATAATTGTAAATAATTTTGTGACTTACATCGGGCGAGTAGACATTTAAATAAAGACAATCCTCATCCATGTCACGAATACCTTTAGTGGCACCTGTATATCGAACGGGTTGAGGACAAGCTGGACCAAAGTCTACAGCTTGAACTAATTGCCAACCACGATGCAATCTTGGCGGCTTAAATCTACCTTCAAATGTTGGCGGCAGTGCATAAGGAATACCCAGAAAAACTGAGGAAACTCCTGTGATTCTATCTACTGTGCTATGCCATGGTCGGTAAAATGATTTCGGGTCAGGATTGTCATACAAATAAACTTTAAATCCCTGCACTTGCCCATAATTCGTAGTGACGAAAATATCTCTGTCGAGATTCAGGAAATCACGCCTTTGTTTACCTTGAAGATCTTCTCTCCATCCTCCTAAGACGCCTGGAAATGGCGTTTGTGGATTATTTGGATTGTTCTGTAAATGATTTTATTAAAATTTGACCGCAATTTGGATTTTATGTGGATGAAAAACTTACTGGGTCATAGTTGAAACGATCTTCTCCTTGGGGAACATTTGATGGATATTGTGAAGGATAATTTTGGCCGGGATACTTTTGTCCATAGCCACTTGGCTGATAGTGACCATAGCGGCGATCGTTGTAGGTGTATGTCCTGTTGGAAAGAAAAACAAAGCAAAATAAAAAAAATTGTATTTTCTGGAAATCTTGAGGAATATAGAACTTCTTTTTCTTCTTCTTCTATCATCTGTCTTAAATTGCTTGTAGGCGATGTGGTAGATAAAGAAGTTTATTTGTTTCTTGACAATGCTGTTTTAGGTTGATTCTCAAACATCCAGTAAGATATTATAATATGGCTTTTAGGGGAGAATACTGTTGTTACAAGAGTACCTCACCCATTGGTGGGCGCTAATGGGTCTTGAACATATACCCATGGAATCATGAGTTATTCTGAATATAGAAGATAGAAAATGTAGCTTTTTAGTGTAGCGCATTCCGTAATGCTCCCCCAAACAGGATAGTATGTAGTGTAGTAGTGTATGTATGTATAAATAATTAATTATAGCTGATAACGCATGCGCAATGGTGATATATGAAATTTTATTGTCAAAATGCTTTATTCTGGGTGAAGTTATGTAAGGAGATTAAATAATGGGTGCCAGTGAACGTTTCACTCAAACATTTCCGTCGCCGGTCACTAAGGAGGAGACGCACAGCACAGCTAGAAAAAGAGTTACGCAATTTCTCAGTCTGCATCTGAAGTTGGGTTAAACTTGAAGTGAAGAAGCATGTTGAGCATAATGTGAGAAGTAAAAAATCAGAGTTAGTGTTTCTTTAGAGCAGCACCGATGATGGTATTTGTTGACTTATGTATCATCGATGAGCACAAAGCACTTTCTTTTGGTGCGGCGCGCAGCTCGTTAATCGCTGAATGCAGTGTGACAAGATCATATCTACATTTGACGCTTCCAAATAATTACAAGATTCGTAGCGGAGAATTATTTTTAAATTTTCATTTGTATGAATCCAAAGCAATTAAAAATATAGCATCGCATCGGGCGATATGAGGAAGTGGGGGATAAGAGTTTTTTCCTTCGTTATTAAGCCAAGCTCAGGGGATACCCTATGATGCAAGGTAGAGCATGGCAAGAAAGAGATAGGGAACGATTTGGGGACAAGAGGGGAGAGGCGGAGATGTTGTCGTATTTCGCAGATTGTATGCCGGTGGAAAGACAATAGTTGGCAGACTGTTCCACATTCACACAGTTCGGGATCACGGAATTTTACTGTACGCCCGAAAGTAATTTGAAATACTTCATACTTCATCGGAACACTGATCATGGATGTAGCGATAAAGAACCGAGAAAGGCATTCGACAAGCTAGTGCCACATCGCGAATGAGCTTGAATGCTCGCTTTTAGATAATATCCAATAAAGCTAAGGCTGTGCAACTAGCTACGGCCCAGATATGGGAATTGTATTCCATTCCATGACTGATGTAGGACTTGTAGAGGAGTGCTAGATTTGACGGGCTGAAATACTTTTTAAAACTTTTCAGAAATACAAGACATTTCGATGCTTCTTTGGCCACAGAGAATATGTGACCTGTCTAGCTTAACTTACTGGAAATATTAATACCAAAAATGTTTAGTGATGGTGAATCGGAAATTAATGCTACATCAGAAGAACAAGGTAAGAAGTTATACTGAATACATTTCCATCTGGAGGTATCATATTTCTGCCACTGTTGAAGACTCTATCAAGACATGCTTTCTCACTCCTGGAAATTTATTTATGTATACTTAGTTGGGTTAAGTGTCGAAGCCCCTGGTGCTACTAAAGGGTTGAAGTCTGTGCCACCACAATTGCAGCGTTGACAGCCCTTGATATGTAGATCCTTTCTAATAGTCAGACAGCCTTGATGGCTCTGATAACAGCGGATAAAATCTAAGTTAGTGGGGGACTGTAGGTCGTCCACGGATAAGCTGTGTATCCACAACAAGGTGTCTCTTCAGTGGATTCCTGGTCACATGGGGATCATGGGGAATGTAAGGGCTAACCTTCTGGCTCTGATTCTTTGGACCCGAACCCGCCGTAGGCGTTGCCAAATCGGGTTTCATCAAAGCGGATGCTCGTATGAAACATCAACAGAGATGGGCAAACCTGAGTAATTGCATTAGCACAAAACTTTTTCTTTATGGGCTCAATAGGAATTTCTCTGATTTTCTCTTTGGGGCTCGCAAGGAAACTGTAGAACTGTGGTTGGCATCATCACCGTCCACATATCACTTCACGCACATCTAACAATGGATGGGAGTTGTTGACAGCCCTGAGTGTCTGTTCTGCATGGAAGCATTGAAAATGCAGAAAAAAATCGAACTTTTCGACCAAGCGATCAGAGAGGTCTCATAAGTAAGTCTGTGATCTGAAATGGGGTCGGCACCTTTGTAATTTGTAAAATTTGTAATTGTATTTTGAGAACAGTTCATACACTACGTCAGCCTCTTAAGTTATAGTCGCTAGAAAGGTAATCGATTGTAGATAACGTTATAGTAGAACAAGTATACCCGCGAGCCACTTTTCTTTACAAAAAAATTGACACGAAGTCAAAATGAGTTCCGGGTCCGAATTTTCGTTTTGAAAAATTTATAAAAAATAGAAGTATTTAATTTTCTAAAATGATTTTTACTGCAATAAGTTTATAACTAAGTTTCCTTAAATTAAAAAAAAAGAATAAAAAAAATTGTCAAATTAAAAAATTATGAAAGTCCAAAACAGCCAAAAAACACTGTTTTCGATTTGAGCGACCTCTAAACATTAATGAATTTCACTGAAATTATGCATAGAAGTTTAAAATAACATTTAACTAACAAATTCTGAATGAGCACTTAGACATTTTAAAATTTTTGCAAATCAATACATTTTTGGGCTACGGTGTGGTAATACGACTGTTCCTTAGGAATAGTTCCTATAACCACTGCTGCGCTGTCGCATGAGTAAGAGTCTGAAACGTTAAGGCTAATTGCGAAAATAAAAGGCTGTTGTGAGCTAAAGAGATGAAACGTTGAGGCAGGGTTATCTCCTATGATAACGCTTCACAATCTGATGTATCCTCTATGGATAGCCTCTATACAACCGTTGCGTCCTTGATCTGATTTTCCTCAATAAAAAAACGTCACTGATCAAGGAAGTTTCTTGATTCTCTGATAAATTACGCCTCTTAGAGTAGGAGGTCAGGTAAGGTTCTTGGCTAGACCTTTTAGGAAGTTACGCCTTTTGAAGTAGGAAAGTCAAAGACCGTTCCTGCACTGAATCTTCCCGGAGGTTGTGGTACCTAGACGGTAGACCTTATTGCCAGTAAAGATTATGAAATAAGGAAGTTTTCTAATAACAAAAAATTTCATCAAAAAATCTTCTTTGGCTTTCGTTATAAACTTTATTGAACAGTTTCAGATGATAAAACTTTGGAGGATACTTCCTTAGTTGTGCAAGCTCTGCGGTGAGCAGTCTTAGACTAATTTAAATATTGACATCATTTAGATGTCTTAAATTTTATGCCTACTGGAGATTTGTAAACTACGTAATTTAGGAACGTCCTGAATGTTCAGGTCAATACAGCGGCTCAGAAAAAGTATAGGTTGGGTATAAAAGCAAAAGTGCCTTCACGTCGCCACAACGCTAATGCACATACATACCGCACTTTATGTTTAACATCAACACTCGCGACATAGAGCTTTGCACCGAAGTTCACCCGAACGGAGTCGCTGGAAAAAATTTTTCCACAAATAAAGGATGATTCAACACATGACACTAAATGATGATTTATTTTGATGATACGAGATTTGACAGATGAATCGGCCATACTTGTTAATCTTAATGAAGCGAACTAGATTGGATTCTCGAAATGCGGAATGAGATAATCCGACATGTGAGCACTAACTGAACTGGAATAGTCCAGACCGGTCTTAGCTCGGTAGTGGAGTGGACTCGGTTTCATGTGAATACCGCGTGGAATGAAATCGATTACATTCTGACGTCGAAACCTTTTGGCACTTCGTTGACGGTGATAAAGTTGTGGAATTTAGTTTTAAAAATATGAATAACTTAAAAGAAAGATGTGTCTGGGAATCAGAAGAAGTGGAAGTTTTTTCAGATTTGTGCGAAGAACTGAATGTTATTATTATGATGGACAAAAAAAAACTGTGCATAGCTTGCCACCAAGTTATATAAAGCTCATTTAAACAAAAGTTAAAAAGCTAGAATACATCTAAAATCAATTCCTGTGATACCCTAGTAGATGAATGCCCGTCTATTGTAATTTCATATGTGCAAATTTGATTTTTGAAGTGGTTTTTTGCATATATTTCTAAAACGATTCGTCAGACAGTAAAAATGGTTTTAACCAATTTCGTAAAAAAACTTAATTTGTATATGGCAACACCCAGAATGAGTTCCCCGATTTAGCCCATTTTTTAAATGATATATACTGTTTCTATGAAAGCACCGTGTACAAAATTTAAGCTCTCTAAGCATACGTGTTCTTGAGTTATCGTGCCGACGGACAGACACGCAAAAATCAAAATAACTTTTAATATTATGCGCGGGTGTCCAATCCATTTTGCTCTACCATCATTATTTCGAGGCGTTACAAACGGAATGACAAACTTAGTGTACCCTATGGATTTCATCTAGGGTATAAAAACAATTAAATGATTATATTTCCGAAATACATGTTTCAACAGGTGAGATCACAGCACGGTACAGAGAATACATAATATTCTCATTAATTTTTGACAGATTGCAGCTGACGTGAATTCCTCAATTCAATGTATAGAAAAGACAGTCAGAGGAGACAGAGTATTGTATTCTCTGACCGTGCTTTTCTATACATTACACGTAACTTCGTCTACTAATGCTGGAACGTGATTTTGTACAGAGAATACCTTGTATTCTTTGTACCGTAAGATCACAGTTAACACGACAACCAATGTCACTTCTATCGAGAAATCTACTCCACTGCGTGTGAATATTTCACGCATGAAGTCGATTCCAATCCACTCCCATCCCCCTTCTTGTGAACATTGTATGTCATGATTGATTGTCATTATCTGATATATAATGCATCCGCCATGGAAATACTTTTTGACATTTGACAAGTCTACACTATGCAATTTTAAGTCGGTTAGAATGGACTAGAGGTGAATTTCAATTTCTGCGACATTCATATTTTGCAGATAATTAGAGCGAGATAGTGACATATAAATCAATTACTTTATTTCAAAATAAAGTCGAAAAAGAACATTTTTTACCAGATGCTCCGCTCAAAACCTTTTTTACTTTTTGCACATTGGCAAGTTGCTTAGAATACATGTAAAACATGTACTACCAACACAACCAAAAATTCATTACGCAAAATCTGGCTTATCTCCATTCCTGTTTGCTATATACAGTGGTACCTCGACATACGAGTGCCCCAACATACGAGTTTTTCGAGATACGAGCCGGCGAGCGAGTGATTTTTTGCTTTGAGTTACGAGCGAAATTCGAGATACGAGTTCGGTTTAGCAGGTCGGCCGGTAGCACGCGACCATGCCCACCACGGTCAGTGTATCAGTTAGCAGCGTCCCAACGCCACTCCTATCCTGCAGCCCATGGATCAGCAGGTGATTTCTAATTTTAAGAAGCTATACACCAAGCATGTTTCGGCGCTGCTTTGAAGTGACGGATAACACAAACCTCACCCTTCGAGAGTTCTGGAAGGACCACTTTAATATCGCGATTTGCCTAAAAATTATCGATCAGGCCTGGCTGGGTGTTACAACGCGGACCTTGACCTCTGCATGGAAAAAGCTATGGCCTGAAGCTATATCTGAAAGGATCTACGAAGAATTGGAACCCGGTATGTCAGTAGAGGAGGAGATTGTGTCTCTGGGGAAATGCATGGGTCTAGAGGTGGAAGAGAGAGACGTGAACGAGCTCGTCGAGGAGCACACCCAGGAACTGACGACTGAGGAGATACAAGAGTTACAGTCACTGCAGCATACGGAGGTTATGCAAGAAATTGGTTTCGAGGAGTCAGAGGAGGAGGAGGTTATTTCTACAAGTGAGATAAAGGAGATCTTAGGAATGTGGGAGAGAGTTTCACAGTTCGTGGAAAAGAAACACCCAGAAAAAGTTGCAACAGGTCGTGCGTCTGATCTTTTTAATGACACTTGCCTAACTCATTTCCGGAACATTCTGAGAGGGAGGAAGAAACAAACCTCCTTGGACATGTTTTTTTCTAAACGGCCTACAGGTGAAAGCGAGAAAAATGTAGCGAAAAAGGCAAAGACCAGTGAGGATATCTAATATATTTCTTTACATTCTCTTTTTTTGTTTTTGTACAATAAATATTTGTCATTTATAAATACGTTTTTATTATTCAAAACCACGTAACAAAAATAACTGGGGTGACATTTTGGGGGTTGGAACGGATTAATGGTAGTTCAATTGTTTTGTATGGGGAAATTTGCTTCGAGATACGAGCAAGGTTGCGGAACGAATTAAACTCGTATGTCGAGGTACCACTTCTAAGTTATGATACCCTAGATGAACACTTGTATGTCATTTGGTATGGTCGCCGATCTGTGAAAGTTTGAGTTTTTCGCATATTATATATCTAGAACGGTTCGTCGGACAGAAAAAATGACAATAACCAATTTTATACGATTTCATATTCCGAAGAACTTTTCAGTACGTTAAAACCGTATAGGACTGATTGTTTTCACAGTATACGTAAAAATCCTAAATTTTTATATGGCAACGCCAAGAATAGGCTCTCGATTTAATACATTTTTGAAATCTTATTTACTATTTTTATGAAAAACTATGCTCTCTACGTTGATGCGTTCTCAGGTAGTGTCCAAATATATAGTAAAAAACGATTTTGTATTGCAACCCTACAAAGAAGTTACTCGATTTGTCCCATTTTCGAACTTAAATTTTTTAAAAGCCCTTGCTGCGCAAAATTTCATCCTTCTAAATGCATGCGCATTGCGCTCTCGAGTTATCGTGAGGACAGACGGACCGACAGACGGACGGACGGACATGCAAAAATTAAAATAACTTAATTTTATGCGTGGTCCATTTTACTCTACCATCATTATTTTTAGGTGGAAGGACAAACTTAGTATACCCTATAGATTACATCTAGTGTATAACAAGCCATAAAGTGGAGAAAGTGACACATGCATTGAAGGGAACTAGTAGTGCTGTCTGCTATGAGATGTGTTGTTCTGATATTTATGTCCATTTAATTTTTTTTTTTTTTGCAAGGCATTTTTATAGGTAAATGAAAAAATATATTAATTATGCTAATATTTTTATTGATTTATTATTTACGTTTTCAAATACCGAGCTTTAATTTTACTCCTTTATTATACGGACGTACATTACCAAAGAAACATGAAAACATAATAATTAGAGAAGTCGTGCATAAAAGTAGAAGCATTTGATCAGATTTTTCAAACATTATTCTTCATGAAAATCGTTTAGGCAGTATAGTTTTTATAAGACGAGTACGGCAAACAGTAGGTAACACCAAGAACATAGTAAGGAATCTCAATTTTATAGATCATCTGCTTGGCAAATCGAAAAATATCTTGCGAAAATATATTTCAAAGAAAGGCAGATGGTTTTTGAAAGGTCGAAAAACCAGAATTTCGAAAGTCTATTTAATAAAATACTCGCTATAAATAGCCGCTAAGGCATCTTATATTGCCTTAGCACTTGCTTTTTTTATGCCGTAAATGATGAAATAATAGAATATACGTATATGCTGAGTTTGTCATTCCAATTGTTATGGATAGAAATAATCCTGGTAGACCAAATAGCATTCTAAATCGGGGGAACCTTTCTTGGTGTTGCCATATAAAACTTTGGTTTTTCACTATATAGTGGGAAACAAGGAGTTCAATAGAGCAGCAGGTGATAGTACTCACCTAGGCAAACAAAAAATTGTAGAGTATGGTCCCTCCCATATCAACCGTTTAGGAGTTACAGGGTGATTAAGAAAAAAGCTAGTTTCCAAAAATCACCCTGTATTTTAAAAACTACAGCGCGCATGGTCACAACGACTGCTCGACCAGCCCCGTACACCTCTCCCCTCAGAAGATATGCGAGTCTAAACTAAAAATTTCGGATTTTCGTACTTTTTTTTATTTTGACCTCTATTTTTTTTTTTTGTAAAACTGTCATTAACATTACTTAAAAAAAAAAAAAAAACAATGAACTGTAGTACACCCTATGTGTTATTTGCAGTCGTTAAAGAGTTATTAACTCATAACCTATTCAGGTCATACCGAAATTAGACAATATTTTTTTTAAATCACGTATTTTCAGTCACTAAGGGAACCAATTACCTTTGAGAATAGGTTTGAGAATAGCTTAGAGAATAGGTTCTTCACACGAAATTTGATGATCACATCATTTGCAGAAACTCCGAAGTCAATTAGCCTCCAAAATTATACGATCTAACCCTTTTGGATTATTTTCTTTCGGGTTATTTGAAAAATAAAGTGTATGAGAATAGAATAATCCGCATACTGAGGAACAGTTGATCCAATTTTTTTGGTCTGAAATTATTCAAAACTTTTACTTCCTGTAGGTATGCTAAACCACCACCCAACTATTTTTAGAAAATAAAAAAAAAATTGTTTTACGCCACAGACATGTATATAAATCACATATATATAACATATATAACTCTTTCCTGAACATAGACAGATTTAGATGGGTTGCACTGACATATATAACATGGACTGCCTGATTTTCTAGTTCATATGGGTCAACTTTTTTTGGCAGGGTGTGACAATTCTCTTAATTTTTAAGTTTTACTTTCGCTTTAATATTCATATTAAAAGTTCAACAAATTACAGAAGCGTTCATAATTATTTCTATTCTTGGAAGCCTATCTCCTACAACATCAAATATTTTTTAGACTAGATTTTTAAAGAAATAAAATTAAGCAATTTCTGTCTACCTGCCCCTAAAAGTAGGTATGGGGACATAGAAAGGATTACAAATATTGTATTGCCATCTATTTCTATCCTATATATTCATTTGGAAACCACTGAACTGAAACTGGACTATGGTGTATTTTGTATAGAACTTATTATTTGTAGTTCAGCGGAATAAATTAGTTAAACCAAAAATGGACAACTATAGAAAAGTGATCCCATAATAATGTCAAATAATGTAAGGAATTTCCGTAGTATCAGCAGTCCATTTTATATATGTCAGTGATAATAATGTCAAATTATGTAAGGAATTTCAGTAGTATCAGCAGTGCATTTTATATATGTCAGTGATATAAATGGACTGACTGATCTCCTGTTTAATGTGGCACCAATTTTGATTTCAGAAAGTATGCTCTCACTGTCAATGCTACCAACTGCCGTAAACTGGCGTCATATTTATATTATTTGGAATTTACGTATACGCATGTCAGTAGGATTTACCGAATTTACCACAAAGTATTTGGGACTATTTGTATTGTTATAGTATGAGTCGAAGGAAGTGTTTTTTACAAGGCTGTTTTGGTTGGAAATACTGTTGAACCTCAAGCAATTTCGCTTTCCGAATCGTTACAGTTCAGTTGGAAAGTCTGCTCTCACAGAAAGAGACAGGAATATGAAAGTGGTGCTATTTTCCTTCATGCATTTTTGGTTCAACGAGCAGCCATTAAAAGTAGAGGGGACTGTACGTGTGAGATATTGCGATGATTGCTTCCGCAGCATTTAAATTTCAATAAACTATCTCCCTCACAATTTCTGTAAAAATTGGATGTCATCATAATGTAAATCCTGCTTTATATATACATGTCAGTGTTTTACGCTTACTACACTTTCACAGTCGATTATGAATAATGTTTTTTTACTATTAATGTCAAAAAATAGTTTTTTTTTTTAATTTAAAATTTTAAGGGAGTGGATATTAATTTTATTAATTGCGGGTCAAATTCAGTTTAAAATTAGAGGAAGAAGCTTTTTTAAATATTAAATGTAAGTAAAACAAATTTCTTACCGATAATCTGGATCTCCTGGATTAGGCCATTTGTAATCAACTCCTTCTCTTGAGTAAAATCTTGGATCTCTAGTTTGTGATGATGTCAAATCAATTAAGATTGTGAATAATATTAAAAAATTAACAAGTATATATTTCGTCCAATTATAATTTGAATCGATTTTCAAACTTTTAATAGTTGTTAAAATTGGCTGTCTTAACATTAGTTGAGACCACTTCTTTAAAGTCTTCATTGTGGTAGCACAACATTTGAATTTATCACAACACAACACTCGTTTTTTATGGATAAAATTTTCATTCCATTCACAAATTATTTTTACATGATAGCGATGGCATTATAGATTTATTGTTTTATTTTTAATTTTTGTTTTAAGTAACCATTGATAAGTTTTATAGAATTTCTACAATAAAAGGAATTTCAAAGCAAGATTTGCTTGCTTTACAATGAAGGATCTATTCCCTTTTATTAACTGGTATTTAACTGGTATCTAAATCTACCCTAAGTAGATGACTTAAGAAAGACATGAGGCTTATAAAGTACCAAATATGGTTTGAGGGCGTTGAAAAAGTCGATATGACATGGTAGACTAAGCTAGACTGAATAAAAAATTGAGCAGAAAAATGTTGTGCATAGTGATTTAATACATTTCAAAACAAAGCAAAAAGTTAATTCCTAATAAATATCTGCATTCATGGCCAACACCTACAGTCCAGCTATAGTTGAGAAATGCGAAAAATCTGTGTCTGCCACTTATTGGTAACATGGAATCGCATTTCGAAAGGGAATGTTATTGGTGATAAAAGCAAAACTTCTTTTCCGTGCAGGCTGAGGATACGGAGGGATGGTGAAAGCTTGGGTTGAAGATGTGTTTTTTGGGAACAAAAAGGTTTGTAAATACAAATAAACAGAGTTAAAATTTTGACCTTGTTCAGTGTTAACTTCAAAGCAGCTCTGAGTACCTACAACATTGCGAACTCGAGTTATAGGCGTACAGAATCCCATCCCAGGTGGGAGCACAAACAGTAAATCTCACGCTATTAATTTTCTATACATTACCTTAACAGTCTCTGACTGATTTTGATATATTTAATTCTTCAGAGCATGAAACCTTACTCAAAAATGAAGCTGATCACTCTTTGTTTCGTACAACATCGGAAGTGATTAATAATTAATAATTTTACGAAAGGTGTAATAAGAGCACGTCTTCTAGGGCAACAAATAACCTTACAAATGTCGTCGCCTTGAGTTCACGTTAAAGTAGTAAAAACAAAACATCTGATATTGTAGGATCTGAGAGTGATGAAGGGTATGATTCCAGTATCATGACGGTGGTTCGTCGAATGTCTATGGAAATTGAAAACATTAAATCGAAACAAATAGAATTCAACAACTCAGTCAGTTCTCTTTTATGTGGATTTGATGAAATTAAGAAGCTAGTCAATGTTGTTGAGGACCATAAAAAGAAAATAAAGAGCCCTGAATTAGAAAAGACTAAACTCAATAAGGACATCTCATCTAGGGGGGAACGTCTACAAGTACTTGAAGAACGATCTTTGCCTAACTTTCTGGAGATAAAGCACATTCCCTAGCATCCTGATGATAATCCCCTTGCTATTGTACGTAAGATACATTTATTATTATTATTTATTTATTTATTATTTATTATTACCTAGTGATGATAGTAATGTACTTAAAGCTTATCGTAGAAAAGATAGATCCAACAATAGCTCTACCCTATCATTGTTCAATATTCCTGCCAATTGGTTAGGGATCGTATATTAGCGGCTAATAAGGTATCTAACAAATTGACAACTGATGCTCTTGGTTACTCTGAGAAAAATATTATATAGTAACGAATTTCTATCTAAAGAGAAGAAAGCATTTTTCTTCAAGGCAAAGCAATTTAAAGGTGAAAGTGGATTTAAGTTTATTTGGATTAAGAACTCCAAAATATACTTGAAAAAGGATGAAAATTCTAAACCCTTTGCTATAGTAAATGATAAATATCTCGCTCTCGTCAAAAGCAGCCTACAAGCTCGTTAACAAGTCCATTCTTTTTTTTTTGTAGCTAATGTTTATAAATATCAGAGGACTACGAGTTAAGCTACAACAAGTTCGTTTGACTACGATTTCTAATAATTATGACGTAATATGCTTTACTGCAACATTTGTGCATGCTGGTATATATGTAAAGTGGTGAATTACTTGATGATCGGTACGTAATTTATAGAAGGGATAGGAACTTGGAACTCTCCGGGAAAAGAATGGCGGTTGGTGCCTCATAGCAGTTAGACGTGATCTTAACTCTCATAGGATTGAATCTTTTGAGACTGACCATGAAGTACTATGGGTAGCTTTAAAAGGTAAGAATTGTAATCTCTATATATGCTGTGTTTACATCCCTCCTCAATCTATATATGAGACATTCAACGCTGTCTTCACCAGTGTCAGTTAACAAATTTTGCAGTTGCCTATTAACTCTTAGGTTATTTTCTTAGGAGGCTTTAATTTACCATACTTAAATTAGATCCCAGACACGATCAATGATTGCATGCGCCCCCTTGACTCATTTAGTAATACTTCTCAGTCTCTATTAAACAATATGGAATTATGTAATATGAAACAATTTAACAAGATATTCAATTCTAATGGCAGGCTTCTTGATCTTATTTGGACAAATATTTATTCTTCTATTGTGGTTATCCATTCATCCTTAGCCCACTCTCTGTGATTGACACTGACCATCCTCCTCTAGATATAAGCCTGCATCTCTAGAATATTAAATAAGCTCGAGATATATCTGTCAAAACAATAAATTTCCAAAAAAGGTAACATATAATTTTAATGAATTCCTCAGTAGTTTTTACTTTTTCCAAATCATTTTAGATGACCCTAATAAGTCTTTTGAGAAATTCCATGACATTATTAAACAAGGGATACACTTGCACATACCCTCATTCCACAAAGGTATTCACTTCCAAAATTTGTAAAGTCCTCAACTTATTAAGGCCCTGCAGCAAAAAAGGGAAGTTAGACGTCTATACAAATCTAATGCACACCCTGAATTTTACAAAACTTTTTCCTACTTTAGAAGAATATCTAAATCTCTTACATCGGAATGTTATAAGAGATACGTCGAAAGTATTGAGCGTTCACTCAATGTAAATCTTAAGCCTTTCTGGTTTTTTAGCAAGAATTTGAAAAGACTTTATAGCGTCAACCCTTGATGATAACAAACAGATTGATTCCATCCACACTGATCTTAGCAAGGCTTTTGATAAAATTAATCACAAACTCTGTCTTTTGAAAATGGCTCAGATAGGTTTTCACCCGAACACTTTTTTGCTATTTTCATCGTACTTGCAAAACAGGGATAGTATCGTTGTCTTTAACGGTCAACAAACTTCTTTCAAACAAATATCAGATGTCCCTCAGGATACAATACTGGGACCCCTGATATTTTTAATCTACATAAACGACCTACCATCCTTAATTTTATCCAGATGCTAAATATTTGCCGACGATACGAAGATCTTTAGAATTATCAATAACGTTACTGACTGTGTCTCCCTACAAAAAGACTTACTCCAAATGTAGAAATGGTGTCGCGATAATTGCATTGAAATAAATGTTCGCAAATGCCAATGTATCTCTTTTCATCGCAAACACGATATTATTAGCTTTGACCACCAAATTCACAATACATCTATCCCTAGGGTGGAGAAGATCAAAGATTTGGGAGTAATATTCTATCGCAAGCTCCTTTTTTCTGCACACATAAATTACATCATCTCTAGGTCCTTTCGTCTTATGGGTTTCATATTCCGTACATGTCAATCATTCAAATCACCATCCTCCTATATTACTCTCTAAAATTCTCTAGTCATAAGCACCCTTGAATATGCTAGTCAAGTCTGGAATCCATTTTATCCTTCCTATAGTTTGCAAATAGATACTGTTCAGCGCAGATTTAAATTAGAAAATTCCGTTCTTGAATATAATGACAGACTTGTGAAATTGTGAAATTCAAATTGTTATCACTGGAGAAATGCAGAATCTTTTTGGATATGACCTTCTTACATAAAATACTGAATAGTACTATAACTTGCAACTCATTACTTTCTAGTAGAAACTTTAATGTTCCTTCTCGCAATTCAAGATATCAGCCACTCTTCAGACTTCCGATATGCAGAACTAATTTGAAAGAAAAGTCGCCCTGCTTTAGAATTCAAAAGTCTTACAACACTAAATTCAATAATATTGATATTCTTGGTACTGGTTTACTGGCATTTAGAAAGCTTGTCCGGCTTGAGATCAGTCATTAATTGCTAAAATTTTCTATGATGTAGTTGAATTTCTGTCATCCGTTATTCCCTTTGCTTTGCTCGTATTCCAATCTATTTGATGTAAGTATAATCCTGTTTTGCTCAGTTGCTTTTTTTTTTCTTTCTTTTCATGCTCTCCATTATTATAATTTATTTTTTTATTTTTTAGTAGTTTTGATTATTATTGCTTAAGGTATTTCATTTTTGTTTCTCTTTCTTTGTGTCTTATTACTTGTAATATCATACTTTTGTAATTTTTTTATTCTGAATTTCTTTCCTTATATTTCCTAATAATTTTCTTTGTTACTTTTAATTTTCTCCTGATCTACTAGTTTATTTTTATTTTTTTAGTTTTGTATACTTTTCCTTATGTGCTTTAGTTGTAGTTTATTATATAATTCTCTCTTCTCCAAACTTTCCTTTGTAGCCTAGTAGTTTAAATTTAAGGTAGTACATTGTTAGAGTTAATCTCTGTTTACTACTCTTGTTAATTGGTTATTAAATAAAAATAAAAGCAAGAGCATTGGATGGGATACATGAAACCACAACGTCAGCATAGAAAAAATTAAGGCTCAAAGAAATCGGACAGATTCCCGTGATGTATAAAAATAACTGAGACTATAATACAACTTGAAATTAGATTTCCTTGAGGGTGCTAGATGAGTCTAAAGTTTGGTAGATCTAATAGAGTTGCAGCATGTCAATCGATTTGGTTTGATTTCGTTGAATACTTATGCAAACGTCGACTACGTCATAATTACTGAAAGTAAAGGGATCTAGATGAGTTTTAGATAGATTGGCCCTAATTGGTTAAAAAATTGGATTCTTGAATGTAGAAAGATGAACTACTGTCGGTAAATGCGGTTGATGAATGGGAACTGTGTAGAAAGTCGACAAACTCTTCTACGATTTAGCCTAAGATCTATCACTATCATTTTAGCTACATATATAGTAAGATATTTTGCCCTCGGTAAAAAATGTATGTTATCTGGATATCACCTCCTTCGTTGGAAAATTACGCTTACAATAAGTCAACTAAATAGGATATGCCGTTAATAAATAAAGAGATCTGATTGAGTCAGTGATGTGCAGTAAGTTACTGTGTCTAAACTCTACATCATGTTGAATGCTGTAGAAGCTGCCAAACGTAGGTCCGCAAACTATTATGTTGGGAGAAATATCTAATATGTTAAAACATAGACAGCTTCATGGCCAAAGACTCCATCAGACTACTGACCTGAAGGAAGAGGAAAAAAATTTGAGTGAGGTGATAATAAGATCCAAAATAGCGGTAGAAGTCATTTCATGGTTGATAAGTAGCAGTTCATGCTTCTTAAAAAGATTATTGAAGAACATTACCGAGGTGAGATTTCACTTCCATTGTGTGTCTAGATTATGGCAAAAATAGCTTCCTTCGAACGTAAAGGGAAGCAAAATGGATTATACACCCAGTATATTAAAAAAAAAAAGTTCCTTTTTTACATAATGAATTATTTATAAAGTTCTTCTTTCATTTTATTTCTTGTGTAATGCTGCATTTTTGTAAAAATCACAACAATTCACAAATTTACTCTGTGGAAGCGAAAACTCAACTGCGTGAACTTGGTTGCACATAAGAAACAAGAACGAGCATGAAAACAAACGTTACACGTTCCACCAAATTTCTTCCAGGATCAATATGGTTCAATGGATCAAAAATTGTTCAGCTTTTTCATCTTTTTGCACTCCACAAGCGTTCACATTGAAGGCCTGACTAGATTTCCTGCTGAGTCCCAACTTCATCACATACAAACGCTATCCCGCTACTTCCAAATTTTTATTGTGTGAAATTGTTGAGTCCACAGAACATTTTTTACTAAGTGAAGCGATATGACTGCTTTTATCAAGATTTTTATTTTTATAGTAGGTATAGCTTGCGTATTGAGTTTATTATTTAATTTAATTTTGATCTTATCATGTAGGCGATATGAATATGTATCTATCTTTGCGCAGAAAAGAAAAAAAAAGCAGTCAGGCCGTTCTCCCAACCCAACTTTAGTAGAAGTTTCATGCTTTAAATACTAAAAAGTTATTGAACTCGTTTTACAACACTTTTAAATGAAATAAATACTCTGTGTGTATTTACTTATATGATTTAAATATCACTTACCAAAGTTACTTCCAAAAGAGATGTTTGGAAGTCGAATTCCAAAGTATCTAATCTTTCGGAAGGTTTTGTTCATGTATGTAACAACTTAGAAGTCAATAGCTGTGTTCTTTTGTGTCGGTAGAACAGAGCAGAACACAAGATACACAAAAGAATGCCTCATACATTTCAGAGAAACATTCAAATGAAGCGAACAGTACAAATAGTTCGCTTCAATCGACAGAACAATTTGTTCTCACCAGTATATGGGAGTTCTAGAACAAACAAGATACACAAAAGAACACAGCTAATATTTCGCACGTGCAAGCCTTTCGAAATGTATGTAGGTATGCACGGTCGCAAATTGGTGATTCACCGTTAGGTAGGTATATATTTTTAGTTTTATAAAGTGATATTACTTATACCTATCTAGAAATGATAAAGCCTCTATTAAAATTACTTAATTTACACGAGTAGTGGTAGTTTTATTCTGAAATTCCACCGTTTTCTGTAATATATTTGTTATTAACAAAGGAAAACAAAAGAAAGTGGATTATAATGGGCTTACAAATGACCCTATTCACTATAATGATAATTGTTACAATATACATAACTCTCACCACTTTTATTACACTTATAACTAAGTGGTGGTACCTAACCTAAATATATATCAACCGAACTACCTATAACTTTTATGTCACTAATTTCCAGGTGAATATCCACGAGCTAAGCAGATGCTTTCTTAACTATTACTAGGTATATTTCGTGGTTCCTGACCAAAAATTCCGAAATTTGTTTCACAGGTAAATGCACACAATTGCAGTTTCTAAACTGCAAAAGTCATCAAACTCACCTATATTCATATCTACATTCATAATATACAGCAAAAGTCAGGTAAACATCGCACACGACCAAAAAAACGAAGCCAAACAACTTCGCGTTTTAATATAATACCTACTTCCCCCTCTGTAACGCAAAAAGTATCAACATTGTTTTCGTTAACTACAAGCACACACAGGTTTCAAGCTAAAGGGGAAAATATGTAGAAACAGGTTTATCGGCAGGTAAAACAAAATAACAATAAAAGTTATGGCGTCACTATACACCTACCTTCCTACCTAACTTTTGTGCATTAATCAAATAAAAATTTTCTCTACAAAGAAAAGCAGATCACAACACTTTTTTTTCTTCATTAAATACTAAAGTAACACAAAAAAATGATTTTATATTTTCCATGGTTATCCAGCTTATCACAATAATAATTTTCACTCTGAGCACATATACACCTGTCCTCCCTACACAATGTTTACATACCTACAAAGCACTTGCACGTCACGTATAAACTTTTTTATGAATTGCTCACGTTTTCAAATTGATTTCTTCCATTGAATCCAGGAATTAATCATCATCATATATATTTTTATTATCATTCATAGATAGATAAGATAAGATAAAACTGTATTAATCGCGATACTCGCATAACTATGAAATTCGAGACACCTAAAATTTGCTGGTGTTTTGTTTCGATATAGCGGGCTATAGTCACTCGCACTAAATAAACGTTTGGTTACCACCGTATCAGTTGGTTTGGTAGTACATGACAACGCCCATACAAAGCTATATTGTATATGAGCGGTATACACGGTGACGATGCTAACAGCAACAATAACCAATATAACGACTAACCAACGAGTAACACACGTCTTAACTTTACCAACTCGCGACTACGATTGACTTCGAGTTCGACTTTGATTCAAATTTCAACAAAGCGACGCGACACGACGTCCCCAAGCAAACCTCTAAGTTTAACCCAACTCGATAAGTAAGATAATCTGGGCTCTGTCTGAGGAGCTATGGCTAAACTGAAGTCTTCCTATGTAGTAGAATGCGCGAATGGTGAATTTTATAACGATTCTGCTACAGGAACAACGGTCAAGTCAACGTCTTAAAAACGAGCCCAGTTCCAGTTGATATACTTAGAGATTATAAGTCATCATATAACTGCGATTTTGTGGAACTCTCATTTTATTCAATTCAATATTGAGTAGATGACATGGACTGTGCTGGAGGGTTAATGGGGCGCCGCCAAGTTAATGTTCTTTTTCTTAGAGAACAATTGTTCTTTTGTTTCTTTCTTAAGATTATTACACATATGTACCTACTATATACTATGCGAATGCGGGCAGTTTTTTTTAAACGACTCGATCTCTCGCGATTAGTCATTATAAGTTCACGTTCTTAATTAACTAATTATAGGCACATCGATCAGAAGGTGTGGGTGGGTGGTTGCGATGGATGATTTCTGGTGTTGCCAGACAACTGTTTGTATGTATACAGTGGAGGTCAAAAGTAAGTTAACAGAGAGAATCGTCAGAGAGAAACATAATTAACTTTTCCAAAAAAAATTTTTATTTACTGTAATGAATTTGATATAAATTATGAAAGAATATATTTCGTTTTACAGGTAAGTTTCTTTCTAAAGTAAAAAGTATTTACTGATTTCCAGAAGAGTTAAAGCAAATATTACTATTTATAGTGGTCAAAAGTATGTTAACAGGAATATTAATACCCACAATGTCTGCCATTATTCCGAGACATTTTAGAAATTCTATCCGATAATGAAAGCACATATTTTCTACACTGTTCTGGTGAGAATGTGAACCAACATTCCTCAATCTATGACTTCAATTCTTGCAGAGTTCTTGGTCTTCGCTCGTGAACTTTTGTCTTCAACCAAGCCCAAACGTTCTCAATAGGGGACAGATCTGGACTTTGAGGTGGCCAAGTTAGAACATTTATTTGTTCGTTACGCAAGTATTCCTGGACAATTGGCTTTATGGATTGGCGCATTGTCTTGTTGCAATATAAAATCGTCCCCTATTAAGCGTCTGCCTTCTGGAATGGTAATTTCTTTTAATAAATTTAAATAAATTGCTCCATTAACTTTTCCATCCAGAATAACAATTTTCCCCACGCCGTAAGCAGATAGACAGCCCACACCATGACACCCTTATCCGAACTTTTTAATGAAGGTTTGGTGCATTTATAATTAAGTTCCTCTCCCTTCTTCCTCCAAACATATCTTCGACCTTGACTATAATTTAATCTGATCATAGATTCGTCTGTCCAAAGAATGTTGTACCAATAATTGGAGGGTTTTAATGCATGCTCTGCATAAAACGTAAGCCTTTTCTTCATATTAACCTTGTTAACATATGGTACTTTTCGAGCAGCTATCGTTTTCGTTCAAACGCAGCTTAATGGTCTTTGGTGAAGGTGCAGATTTGCCTTCTGAAAGGAGTTTTGCTCGTATTTTTTGGGCGGACATAAAGGGATCTACCTTTGAAAGGTTTTCTATTCTTTTATCAACCCTCGCATTTGTTATTCTCGGGCGGCCTTGCCTGGAATTCTCCGACAATCTCCCATTTGCTTTGAACGCCTTTACAGCTTTGAAGACATAGGTTGACGATTTTTATAGTTTTGTCGAAATATCTCTATATGTTAGCCCATTTTCGTGCAGCTTAATAATAATTTTGCGTTCCTCCGTGGTAAGGTGCTTAAATTTGGCCATACTTGAAAATTGTTTGCAAGTTATTGCGCTCTAATAACCCTATGCAAAGAATTAACATGTTCATTACAAATACTCGTATAGGAATTTACAAAACTTACCAAAAATTTTAAAAAGTTATTAATTAAAACTTTTTAACCAATTTATAAGTGTAGCAAGATGGACGGACTTAAGAATTATCACAAAACTCTAAAAAACACATTTGTTAACTTACTTTTGGCTTGCCCCAATTAGTGACAACTGTTAACTAACGGCGATATTATTGAGAAACGCATGTATCATGCACAATTCATCACTGGACATGTTAGAACATGCTTGAAACTTTCAAATTATAAGATCTCCCAAGAACTATTTCCAAGAATTTGTGAATGCGACGGTTTAGTGTATTTGAATGTGTGTTGTTAACTTACTTTTGACCTCCACTGTATGTTTTATGTAGACTGTAGGTAAAATCCACCGGCATACAGAGTAACAGGGTATGCATACTAGTAATTTTGATGTGATGGTATCACAAGTTATACGAAGAATACAGAAAAATTATCAAAACATGTAAATAACAAGCTAAAATTGATCTAAGACTAATTGGTTTTTCGCATATAAACAGCATAGATGATGATGATTATAACCATTTTCATGGGATTTCATATTCTGAAGAACTTTTCAGTACAATAAAAACGTCTAGGACTGACTGTCCTACGTAAAAAACCAAAATTTTTATATGGTAACACCAAGAAGAGGTTTCCCGGTTTAGCCCATTTTTGATATTATATTTACTATTTTATAAAAAAACTCTACGTTGATGTGCGCCCAGGCTGTGCCCAAATATCTAGTGAAAAACGAAATTTTTGTAGGGCAACCCTACGAAGGACTTGCCCGATTGGTCCCATTTTCGAACTTAAATTTACTTTTTTTTTTAAAAAAAGTCCGTGTGCAAAATTTCAGCACTCGAAGTGAACGCTTTCACGAGTTATCATGAAGACGGACGGACGGACATGCAAAAATCCAAATAACTTCTGATGTTATGCGTGGGTGTCCAACACATGTTGCTGTACTAGCATTATTTCTATGCCTTACAATCTTTGGAAATCCTGATGAACGAACACTACCCCGACTATCCCGAAGACGGCTCCCCCTCTCTACACACCGAAGCTTTTCTTTATGAAACCGCTATCAGAGATGAGGACGGGGCTCTCATCACGGATGAATCGGTAAAATGGGCAGTGAATTCATTCAAACCTTTCGAGTCCCCGGGCAAAGACGGCATTTTTCCAGTCCTTCTCCAAAGCTCTGGTGACTCGTTGATTTGCAATCCAGCCCATCTTGTTAGGGCATGTATCAAAATAGGATATACACCGAAGCTATAGCAAGTGGTCCGAGCAGGTCGGGTTGACTACTAAACAATTGCCAAGGCATATACATAAAACCTATAAGCTTGACCTCCGCAGGGCCGGATTTAGAAGTGTGGAGGCCCTGGGGCAACAAAAGAGTTTGTAACGGGTATAAAGTATACGCAAGCATAAACAGGCATTCACTGTTCGATTCCACGTGCGATTATTTTTTTTCTCATTATAGAATGATGAATAAAAATAAATAATAATATCCAATTAGTTGATATTCTTTAATTATTAAAGAAATCATTATTTCCTTATCATTTCTTTTATGCAATAAAAGGTATGTGAATAAATGATTCAATTCAATTGTTTCAAAAAATAATTATTTGCGTATTTATAACTACTTATACAAAATACATTCGTATTGGTATCATCAATATTATCAGAACCGAAATAAGGGTAACCTCCGAAAATATTTATAATAATGTAATATTATTAAAAATATTTTTCGAGGTTTGTGGATGAAAATGGATGTATTTCGTCTGTGTAGTCAGATAGTCCTTTTGAGGGTTGTGGAGGCCCCTCTCTTGTGGAGGCCCCGGGCTAGAGCCCCCGTTGCCCTCCCCTAAATCCGGCCATGGACCTCCGTCTACGTTAGTGGGACTGAGGTGCTCCATTCCCAAAAACAGATTGTCACAACATCACCCAATGAACAATTTATACTTTATTATGGCCACGGGAATGTTCTCACAACTCTTTATAAAACACACTGTTTTATAAGATTGTTGTTAAAAATGTTGTACGAGCTTAAAAAAAACCCTTATAGAGCAGAGCTAATTGGGCGCACTGTATAAGGGTTGTGGAAGCTAATTTATAAAACAATAATAAAACATTTTAGCAGTCTGCTAGAAAGTGTTTGAAACCCTTATAAAACCACTTATATCTACAACTTGGTTGCGGAGATATTTTATAGTAGTTGTGAAAACTGCCTTCCTGCAGTCATTTGCTAAAACTTATATATATTCGTGTATTGCTGTCTTATTTTTTCTTTATGAAAAATGTATTACAAATTTCCTTCAGAAATGTGTGAGTAGGAAAACTAATTTATGAATTCAGACTTTGTCATCCAACATAATTTTGTTTTTATATGCGTAATGCTTAAACATTTATTTTCGATTAATATTGGAATAAAATTTCATGCAACTTTAATTTTATTGTAAAAGTTATACTTCTAGATCGAAAAATACAACACGCTTGCTAAATTCTAAAAATAAATGAAATTAAATAAATATATTTAATAAACATATTTTTAATGTCAAGTTCCAAATCGTTAAAAAAAATTAAACATTAAGAGGGAAATCAGCAATGTTTTTTTGTTTTATTCGCGTATTTTATTTTGCGTGTCAGTGAACGAAAAAGTTAAATGTGTTCACTGCAATTTATTCACTTTTTTTTTTATAAAATGTTTTTACTTTACAGCTCTTATTTTAGATTCTTGTAAAATCTTCAGGTTCGGAAATGTCAAAGTGCACTCCAATACTTAGTTTTACACAGGTTAATTGGTATTTGTGACGATTGGTTTTAGTTAAAGTATTTAATACCAATGTAAATAGCTTCCATTTTTTATAAAGTTGTCATAAAAGCTAAAATACAGCTTTCGAGTTTTATAAAAGGGAAATCCCATGCTCAATTCAAGTAGCAACCAAATAGTTTTATGTGTTCTAATTTATTTTTTTAATATCTTTACAAAACTCTCCGACAACTAAATTGCTCCGGAAGCTAAATTGTTTTAAAAGGCCTTTAAAAGATTTGTTTCGAACTAGTATAAAATACTTATAGAATAATTTATTTTTCCCGCGGACGGGAATCGAACCTACACTTGTTAGAATCGGTCAATGATGGAGAAATAACAATTTTAAGAACTTTTTTTATTTTTAATGATTCTAAATCAAATTTATAAATACAAGAAGAAAAATAAATTAGTTTCCGGAGCGAAACTGTTTTTTATAAGAGGTTCGGAAAGAGTTCTCAGTGCTACACTATAAAACAATTTAGCACCGGAACTTAATAGGAAAAAGCAGTACCTCTATATAACATATTAGTTTTCGTATAGCTGTTATACAAATTATAATTATTATATTATAAATCTAATTCCTGCAACTAAGTAGCTACAAAAATGTTCCTTGGTACGCGTACTTGAAGGGAAGTTCGGTTGAGACGGCTCTCCATAAGGTTATCCACTCAATTTAAAGGGGCTTCCACTTTAAACAATCTACGCTCCCAAGAAACAACTGTTTTTTATACAGGGTGTTTCCCCTTAGGAGGTCCATAGAGCGTGAGGTGGTAGTACTCACCTAGACGAACCAAAAATTGTATGGCAGGGGGGGGGCCAATATCAACCGTTTAATAGTTACAGGGTGATTCATAAAAAAAGCTAGGTTTTTACAAAACACCCTGTATCTTAAAAACTACAGGGCGTATGGTCACAGTTAAGTGCTCACTGTATGCAGAACTTCATGGCCTTTCCAACGACAGCTCAATCAGCCCCGTACCCTCTCCCCTCAGAAGTTATGAAGGTCTAAACTAAAAATTTCGGATTTTCTTACCTTTTTTTTTAATTTAACCTCTATTATTTTTGCAAAATGGTCGTTAACATAACTTTTTTTTATAAAAACTGTAAACTGTAGACTCTCCTCTTTAATATGACCTATTACACCCAATGTGCTATCTGAAGCCCTTTAAGAGTTATTAGCTGTAAACCTATTCTCAAACCTATTTTCAAACCTATTCTCAACGATAATTTGTTCCCTTAACACGACATTTTAAAAAATATCGTCTTTTTTCGGTGTGACCTGAATAGGTTATGAGTTAACAACTGTTTAACGGCTACAGTTAACACATAGGATGTAATAAGTCAACTTAAAGAGGAGAGTCTGCAGTTTACAGTTTTTATAAAAAAAAGTTATGTTAACGACCTTTTTGCAAAAATAATAGAGGTCAAAGTAAAAAAAAAAGGAAAGAAAATCCGAAATTTTTAGTTTAGACCTTCATAACTTCTGAGGGGAGAGGGGTACGGGGCTGATTGTCGTTGGAAAGGCCATGAAGTTCTGCATACAGTGAGCCCTTAACTGTGACCATACGCCCTGTAGTTTTTAAGATACAGGGTGTTTTGTGAAAACCTAGCTTTTTTTATGAATCACCCTGTAACTCCAAAACGGTTGATATTGCCCCCCCCCCCCCTGCCATACAATTTTTGGTTCGTCTAGGTGAGTACTATCACCTCCCGCTCTATGGACCTCCTAAGGGGAAACACCCTGTATAGTGGCAACGGTGAGGTTTCAATTACCAAATTATATAACTTGAGTTATATAGACTAGTACTCGAAACCTCTTTGTAACCACTACAAACCCCTTATAGAGCTTAAATGGAGGATTATATAAAGGTTACCGTGACTTGATTTAGATAACGTTTTATAACTAAAAGTTTTATAAAATGAGTAACAAAAATATTCTGGTTACCTTAATATAACTTATTATATAACCCTTATACCCATGGTGCTCTCGATTAATTAATTTGGTCATAGCCGTGGTTGCAGTAAAGTTTCATTTACCTTTATAAACTTTGTTTATAATGGTGATGGTACCGTTCCACAACGCTTGGAATTTTCTCAGACTGATTACTTTTAGTGATTGAAATGTTAGGGAAATTACTCTTCGTTACCTTTCGAAAACAATGTAATGCAAATATTTACGACATAGAGTTTCGATATTTTTTTGGACTGCACTTTTATTTATGTTTAATATTTTTACATTTTAGAATTACAATTTTTCGGCATGTACGTTGTGAAATTCAGCTGCAATTAAAATTTTACTGTGAATATCATCATAGATACTTCTAAAAAGTACAGACCGCTCCAAAAATAGGCAATTTTTAATAATTTTAATTAAATATGACAAAATTTAAAATTTTCACTCAGGTGATATTAATTCATAAAAATAACATAACATAATTTAGAAATGTTATATACCTAAAAAGATGTATTTTCTTCATATAAAAATAAAACGGAAACAATATATCTGCAATTTAACCGACATTTTCTTTTTAATCTGCAATGGACAGATGAAAAAATGGCGGCTTGTACTTAAATGAACAAATTACCATTATAAAACTTCAAGTAGATTTGGTAATATTGTAAAACACTTATACAGAGTTTTCCAATAAGAGGTGTTATTTTGATATTCAAAGAAAAATGCCATTTTTTGAGATAAATGATCGGATCTTTATTTCATTATAAAGAGGAAGGTATGCTGTTAATAATGGAAAATAACATCAGCCAAATGACCACCACGACCACGCCTACAGGACCATATCCTTTTCATGAAATTTTCCATAACCAAATCGTAAAGTGGCTGCCCTATGTCCTCGATAGCCTCACGAATTCCATCTTTGAGATCTTGAATCGACGCTGGTCTGTTGGCGTAGACCTTCTCTTTCACGTGGCCCCAAAGGAAGAAGTCGCAAGTTGTTAAGTCACAAGATCTCGGTGGCCAATTGTGATCACCTCTTAGAGAGATAACACGGTCCGGAAACTTTTCCCGTAAAAGATCAATGGTTTCATTGCTTGTATGGCACGTAGCGCCGTCTTGTTGAAAGTAAACGTTGTCCAGATCAATACCATCCAATTCCGGCCATAAAAAATCATTAATCATCTGTCGATAGCGCAATCCATTCACCGTAACTGTTGCTCCAGCCTTATTTTCGAAAAAGTAAAATCCAATGACCCCGCGGGACCATAAACCGCACCAAACAGTCACACGTTGAGGATAGAGAGGCTTTTCAACAATAACTCTTGGGTTTTCCGAGCCCCAGATGCGACAATTTTGCTTGTTGACGAAGGTGGAAATGGGCCTCATCACTCAAGATGAGTTTTCGATGGAATTCCGGATCATTTTCATGCATTTCAAGGACCCAATCAGCAAAGACTCGACGTTGTTGATGATCGGCCGGCTTGAGTTCTTGTGTTAACTGAACTTTATAAGCCTTAAGACCCAAATCTTTATGCAAAATACGGTGTAATGCCTAATTCCAAAGAACCACGAGGAATGGACAAACCTGGGTTTTCTTCAACACTTTCGGCTACAGCAGCAAAATTCTCGGTTGTTCTTGAGCGACGTGCACGGGTTTTATTCTTCACATCACTAACTTGTCCCGACAGCTCGAATTTTTCTACCAATTTCTGTATTGCGGTCCGACAAGGTGCTTCACGACGACCCAAAAATGTTCGAGTTTTACGAACCGTCTCTGCCACATTTTCACCATTTTTATAGTGAATTTTAATAATTTCAATGCGTTGTTGAGTCGTGTATCGCTCCATTTTTATTAATGGCGTAGTTTCTACTTGTCAAGTGTCAAAAAATGACAGGTCCAAAAGTGACATCTACCGAAATAACGGGCTAATTAAAATAACACCTTTTATTGGAAAACCCTTTATAACCATTCAAATTCTTATATGAGTAACCATTATATACCCCATCACCCATCAACTATCCATCACCTTCAGTCACCAAAAATTGGAAAAATTGTTACTTGGGCTGGTTGTCTTCATCGATGTACATAGAAGTGTCCTTCAATAACGTTCTGCTACAAAACTTTACTGAAACAGTTACAAGCCATGGAGTGAACCAGTTCCTAAAATATACATGTTGAACAATAGAACTTTGCCGATCTGGGTAGGGTAAGCAGAATGAAAAGAGTCCATAGGGGCACCCCTCAGGGCGGTATCCTAAAATTGTTATAATGGGTATTCATTATAGACGATTTTTTGCTAACACTCATCCGGATGGGGTACAGGACGGTTTGTTATGCAAACGACCTGGTGATTTTAGTCACCAGCAGTTATGAATCCGAACTCTGTGGATTGGTGCAAAGCGCGATTCGACTAGTCATAGACTGGGCTACGGATTTCAAACTGAGCATCAATCCACTGAAAACTGATCTATGTCTTTTTACTAAGGAGCATCCCTAGATTGAGCCTCTGCTCGTTTGTAGCTAAAGGACAGAGTAAAATACATAGGCTAAATAAAAAGCTAAACTGGAAACCACATCTGGAAGACAGAGCGAACAAAGCTCTTAGAGCCTTGGCAATGTGCTGCCGAACCATAGGGAAAAGTGCTAACCTGCGGTTCTGTGGGTAATGGAAAGCGAAGGATCTCGCCAGTCATTTTAAGATGTTGGATTTTAAAAAGATTCAAGGCTGTGCCTCCTCAGTGTAAGTGGCGCTCTCATCTCAAGTCAACCAGTACACGGTCGACAGGGACACCGACCACCTCCACCTCCTGGAGACTATGCTGAAAATCGAGAATTCCTTCTACGGCAGAATGGGAATCACACTCGGTGCTTCAGCTATCGTCAAACCAATTTACACAGATGGCTCCAAATCTGAAAAATCAAAGGAACAGTCGTTTTCTGCGTGGAACCTCATATAGAAATTGCCACGGTGTTCCAGACGGAAGTCAAGGCCATACTCAACTTAGCTACTGAGAATAAGGAGATTGCCTTCTGCTCGGACAGCCAAGCCGCTGTCATGGCTATGTCAAAACCTTTTACATCCTCCAAACTGGTTTTGCAGGGTAAAACCCGATTGGGATCTCACCAAAACACCTTACCGCTGATATTTCAGTTTGCGCCGACCGCCAACACAATCGTTTTTGGTTGGAGGACCCTTCGGGTCCAACTACGAAGGAACTGTCGGGCAGACCTAACCCAAACCTAACGAACAAACTATTGGTACTAAACAAGCCAACTCTGAGAACTTCGGTGTCTGGTGTCTCACTGGGTATACTCTCTTTGAAATCGGCGATGGGCGACAAAATCGACTTTGTTTTTTTTTTTTTGTTAATTAGTTGCTTCTTGGGGAGTTCGATCAAGATATTATACTTACAGAATAAAATTAATATATTTTCCACCAAATATTCCTAAAAAATTATGGACGTCTATAGCCGTCATTTGTTATTAATAGCTTCGATTTCACTGATACACAAAAGACGTCTATACACGTCTTGGTAGCTGTAAAGACCATAACGATATTTGTCGCGAATAATTTAGTAAAAATGAAATAAATATATTTTTATAAACATCAAACTTTCCGTCACCTAAAACTGTTCGGCAGGCCCGACGCCCACTAGGTATGGCGGGATGGTATCGACCGTTCATTCCGAAATATGCTGATCTAACTGCCTCCATTACCGACACTCTGAATAATCCCAGTCAGTTCCAATGGACACCTGAAGCCCAGACGTCTCTGGAATTGTTAAAACAGGAACTAACCTCTGCTCCGTTGTTAGTGAGCCCAGATTTCAACAAACCGTTCGTTATCCAGTGTAATGCGAGCCAACAAGGTATTGGGAAGTGCTGTTACAACTAGATAACGATGGCCAGGAGAAGCCGATAGCCTACGTCTCGAAAAAGTTGAATTTAGCACAGCGAAATTCCACAGTCACAGAGCAGGAATGCTAAGCAGCGGTCTTAAGTGTACAGAAGTTCCGGCCTTAGAGCTTAGGCTTAGACTTTATGCCGTTTAAGATAGAGCTTGAAATGGCTGATGTCTCAAAAGGACCTCAGCGGTAGACTTGCTCGGTGCAGTTTGAAGCTTCAAGGTTTCCACTTCACCATCGAACACATCTGTCACGAATCCACTGTGACAGCTTCAGGGATGTGCCTCCGATTCGTCATACTTCAAGTAGATCAAATCGGCCTGGGCAATCCTGCTCATTCGCCTGGCATTATTGATAGGAAATGCTTTCATGGGTCGTGGGTCGAGTCACACATTGGGCGCCAGCAGCGATGAGGCCTATGTTTTAAGAGCGGCTAGGTAGAATCCAGTGGCATAGTGGAACCTCTCAGAGGCGCCTCGGCGGGTGATCCTCATCAACAAAATTCATGTAAGTGCTGCCAAATGTTTGTTTGATTATGTTACAACCGCTTTTCGCAATTTCATTCTAATTCTGAGAATAACTGAAAAAGACGACTATATTAATTTTAAGAAATACTTCATGATTCATTTTGTTTCTGTTGACAACGCTACCAACTTAGTTATTCTAGTAAATTCAGTTTTACACTTGAAAAGAGACTGAGATAAAATGTATGAAATGTTTGCGGCTATGCGCGTCGTTAAATTCTACGAGCACCTTTTTCGCAATTTTTTGTCTAATTCTGAGAATAACTGAAAAAGACGACTATACTAATTATTAAGAAATATTTCATGATTCATTCTTAGAACAAGATTGAAGATATATGAAACAAATGGATTTAACACTGATATACAGTTTAATAATCAATTATTTAGAATGCTAAGAATATAGGACGGCTATAGCAGTCATTTGCATCTATAACCACTAGCGTTTGACGGCTATAGACGTCATTTACGTCAACGTGTTAAAAAACACTACTTGAATTAATACGAAAGCAACGGGAACTACAGCAGGCAGAGGAGAGCGAATGGTTTTTATTTTTATTGTCTTGCCGTAAAAATTGTGAAAAAAATTGTAGAATCAATTTTAGTGGCATCAATCCAACTGATCGTTTTCAGCAGCCAATAGTGTACCTATAAAAATTCGAAAGAAAAATGTTAAAGTAAATTTCTAAGAACAAAATGTATGCTTACCAACGCTCATACATATCTTTAGCGACCTAGATCAGCCAATATAACTCTTTGGAACCATTGTCCGTCACCAATAGTGCATGAAAAATCTAAAGAAAAATTTTCAGATTTTTCTAAGAAAACTGAATGCTTGTGCCCCTGTCCGAAAGAGTGAACCACCAGAATCAATGCACCAATTCGTGTTTTGGACCGTTGTCGGTGAATTCTTAAGAACAATTTGCAAGTGTATTTCTAAAATTTTTGAACAACTCGTGCACCTCAGGTTTGATTGCATGGAACAAAATCAAACGAATGAAATAGTTGTGGAATTTATTTTTGTCAAGGTTGTAGGTAATTTTGATAAAAAATTTATTGAGGAAATCATAAAATAATTTGTGATATACAAGACAATCAGTATAGACGAGTTGGGGTTGTGATATTTTTGTCATTTAGTTTGATTTTAATTTCTATATTTTAAATTTTTTCCTTTCACAATCGCCGCTCACTGCCTGTCGTTGCAATTGTACTCCTAATTTTTCGACTACCTGTTTTGACAGCAAATTTTCCGCTGCTGTCTGCCGTCGGAAAATCAGATAAGTAAAAAAAAATTATGATCGCTAACCAATTTCTTAGAAATAATAACACTTTTTAATCGGCGCAAAAATATGAAAGCATCTTCATAACTAGGCTGCTAAGCATTACGTGCAATTTTCTAAACAACCAAATACTAAAATAAATATGCATTCCAAAATTACTTACTATCCTGTGATAGGGATGATAGATGACTTTTCGACACTATGAAAATTCTAAAAAAATTGTACACGTTTAAAAAACGAAGAGCTACGAGCGAATGACTATTATACCCAATCCACTATTATTACTCATAAGAAGACAAACTAAAATCATCCTGTTAAACTTTTACAGCTCGCTCTGCAGTCTAGCGCCACATTCAATTTACCGCGAAAGTTATGTGCGCTTGGGGGGGGGGGGCGGTCATGACCCCCGTGACCTCTGTATACGCGCCTGGTTTAAAATTTGCAATTTTCTTAAACACGGAAACCAAAAAACGCAAAATCTAATTTGGTTGTGGCGATTAGTGATAGCCGCTTAGGCGTTATTTCCCTAAATGTGCGATTTGTACCCATGCCAATCAATTTCGCTGAAGTTCGTATTTCCAACTATTAAAAGAAGTAAATCTTTCATTAATGTTTACCTCCACCCCTCACACACAATTCATCCAGGAAAACCGTAGACAGAATTTGTTCGGACTGTCTAGCCACCAATAATGCACACGAATTCTGAAGAAATATGGTCGATTTAAATTCTAAGAAAAAAATGAATTTTTCCTATATTGAAAAAAATATATTTTTGGTTCGTACCCATTTAGCGAAGATCAGTGAGTTATTGAGGTTTGCTTTGGATGGGCTCTTCCATACATCACTCTCTTAGTACTACCGTCGATATCTGCATATTTCTTGTCTGTGCATGTGCCGAAACTCGCTTTCTTCGCCACTCTCCGGCCCTCTCAGGAAGGAGATATAGATTTCTTGGCTCGCACCTCCTGAACGAACTGCAGGATGCCGGCAGGGAGAGCTGGAGGCCAATACTAAACTTCACCAAAGCGTCCGGTTGAGACCTATGAATGATTATTCGCAGGTCTGGAGGGGCCTTGTTGATCTACGTTCCAGCGACTCCGTCTGGGGTCTTGACCTCTTTTCAATCCATCCATCCATGTTTTACAAACTGAATAACAAACTTAGAATACCCTATGATTTCATCTAGGGTATAATAAATTATTTGGCAGCAGCTTTGAAAAAATAAAACCTATAATATCATAGTATAAATGAAAATTACAATGCTTAAAAAGAAATGATAATTAATAGGTAAGAAATTACAGAAATTTTAATCCGTGGATTAAAGTATATTTTGTTCATATTGCTGAATTTAATATAATAAATTAAAAAAATTAATCAATATAAAAGTCCTGTAGTACAATCGTGTGATGCCGCCGTGACGCTCAAGGTGGCCTGCCGTGGTTTATATCAGTCATACCTTGTTACTGTCAGTATATCGTGGGTAAAATCTAACAAAACTTAAAATTTATAATCATACAGGGTTTCGATCAGGTACAGATACCACACTAAAGGTTCATGTTTCTACCAAATTAATTTTACTTACCAAAGACTTGGATTAGGAAATAAGGTTAACTATGTTTTCCTCATTCCTCGTTTTTTTAAATTTATTATTATTAATGTGTTCATTGCATGACTTAAAATTTTCAAAAACACAGTAAATTCTCGATTATTGCAACAATGGCTTTGTAAGATTAAGAGTAAGCGGGGAGAGTGGCCTTTGTATTACAGCCTTTCATTGTGCATGGTTTTGTTTACAGTTCCTCCAAGAACTCCAATCTTTTTAGGAAGAGCAGTATTTTTTTTTTGATGACGATTCTTCAAAGTTCACAAGCTGTAAGAAATGAGCCAAAGACGTGGAATCTACATTGTGCAATGGCCTCTCATTCGCATAAGATGTGCTCCAATTTTTCATGCTATCATTGAAGACCATCTCTAGTCCATTTGGTTCGGATCCAATTTTGAATGGTGAGGAAGGTTCACAGTGTTGTAAGAGATACCGCAAAATGGTACATGTCCTATGAGGGCATGTATGCTCATTTTTTGGCCATAAGTCTTGCTTATCATTTCCATAAATTTCCGAGTGTCCTGGCGCCCATTAAAGTGTTACGTGGCTATGTTCGATAAATAGCAGTAACTCAAAAAATTCTTTTTGAATACATATGTACTGAAATTTTGCCATTACACCAAGATCTCTTTTTAGCCATTTTTATTTCGGTCGATTTTCGGAATGTATGTATTATCGAGAGTATGGCCCTGCTTTGTTTGTTTAGTGGGCAGGCCCATCTTTATTCCCTAACACTAAGGATTGTTTGGTATAAGCTAGACTTTTAACCGCAACAGCAGCCATATCTAAGGCTACCACATCACTAGAAAACACATTAAAATAAAATAAATAGCAATATCTGGGTAGGAAGGATTTTAATTCAGGCATGCTTTTTTTTCATTTTCCCTCTCTTTTCTATTTTTCCTTACTCCTTTCCTTTTTTTCTCTTTCCTTTTCATTTTCTTTTTTTTTTTCTCTTCTCTCTTGCATCCCTTTTTCATTATACTGCTTCCGTTTCAGTATTTTCGTTGTAAGTAGATTCATTCTTGTCGTAAATTTCCTCCGCTGCCTTTTGTTAGTGATTTTTTGTTTCTGACCATATATCGCATTCTTCTACCGACTTATCATAACGGCTAAAATCATCTCTTAACGATTTCAAGCAAGTAAATGATGTCCTTCCATTCTATAAGGTCTTTGTAATTCAACGCTGCGTTCCAAAAATACCCCTAAGAAGATCTTCTTTTGACATGTCCCCAATATGATATTCTATAGATACTGTTTTTTTGTACTGTCCTTCCATTTAGTACCCTATGCATTTTATTTTACTCTGGCTTTTTAATTGGAAATTGCTAATTATAGTTATCATTTATCAATAGTTATCAATTTCGAATTCAAACTAATTTAGATATATATATGTCGTAGACATTTGACGGAACTCAGCATTTCACGAAAAGTCTAGACACTTCATGAAAAGTAGGCAGATAGTGTACCGGTTTTAACTTAGCCACTTTTTACATTATGTGGCTGAAATTTTTAGACAATTCATGAAATGCTAAAAGCGTTTACGCCGATACTGTAATACCACCCTATATAACCAAATACTAGTAGTTGGAGAAGGGTGGAGGATGGGCGCGGCGCGTGTATGTGTGTGTATGTGTGCATATGTGTGGATGTGCGTGGTGTGTGGGTGTGTGTGTCACAGGCCTGGGTGCGACCTCCCCCTCCACCACCCTTCTCCCACTACTAGTATTTGGTTATATATGTAGGGTGGTATTACTTTTAGCATTTCATGAATTGACTAAAAATTTCAGCCACATAATGTAAAAAGTGGCTAAGTCAAAACCGGTACACTATCTGCCTACTCTCCATGAAGTGTCTAGACTTTTCGTGAAATGCTGAGTTACGTCAAATGTCTACGACATATATAAAGAACGCGGTGCACATGTTGTCCAGCGTGGTGTGTCACACATGAAAGATTTTTCTCCACACTTGTCAAAAATGTTGTCCAACATCAGGCCCAAAATACATTCACGGCCTCAGGCAAAACCCTCGAGAATACTTCCAAAACCCTCGAGAATACTTCCGAAGCCATGAAACAGAAATCTATATGTGTGCGTGCTTAGTCCGTTTTCTAAAATGTTCTATATTGATACTTATGGAAAAATGCTAAACATTGGCTTTATATATGCTATAGAGCCTAAACTACTCTCCATACAGGAAAATAATCTTCTAGTAAATTAAAGCTTGGCTCCTTACCGTCCCGAAGGCTGCACTTCCTATGTACCTTACTTAACAAAATAATAAAATAGTTTTGATTACAAAGTAACCTTACCATTTTACGCTCAATACCTCTGAGCTGAGTGATAATTGCATGTGTGTATGTGCAGCCGTAGTCCGAATCTGTAGGCAGCTACATTCGATATCATCAGCCCACGGCATGCCATGACGGCACAGCGACATTACAATGATTACTCAGCTGAGAATTTTTGTTTGAGGAATCGTAGTGATTTGGTTCAGATAATTTTTTTTAAATAATTTTGTTGGGAAAGGCATGAACATTTTATTACGGTACGGAAGATAAGAAAGCAAGCTTAAGATTAACAGAACGCCATTTTCCTGTATGAATAGTAGTTTAGGGCGGAGGAGCTATTCAAATCAAACTTTTGTCTACATAAGAACACTGCAAATATTTTAGAAAATAAGGACTACATTGGGCCTCGCATGTGGTAGGGAGGGAGTCTGTTTCATGGCTTGTGAAGTATTCTCGAGGGTTTTGCCACAAGGCATTTGAGGCTGAAGCCAAGTAAGTTACATTCACGGCCATTGGCCACAAGAAACCATGCCTCTGATACGCATAACTGTATGTGTTTATTTTTTCCTCCATTTTATTTTTTTGCAGAATTATTACAATACAATATGAATTAATTTACACAGGTAAACAACTTTTCTTACTGATAAACAAAATTCCGATTAATTACAAATATCCCGCCATATTGAATAACCTACCATTCTTATACTTCAATGTTGGTAGTACTGGGGCCACGAGCCACAAAATTTGGACAGGAACACAATTCAAGAGCTGCTAGAACTGCTAGCTATTAACTGTTATATTTACTTCAATGAAGCTCACTTAAGAATGCCGACAAATGCGAGACAAACAACGCCCTACATGGTAAAAATATGTTATCAAGCCCCGCCCCTAAAAATCAAACTAAAGGCTGAACCACAATAGAAGTGAATAACTTTACGAAATTAAACGAGACTGAGGTTTACTTACAAAAAATACATACTTTTAGCCTAAATATATATCTCATTCCGTAAGAGTTATTATCTTGATATTTAATGTTTTTAATTTTGAAAAGTGGTAAGAGTGTAAAAATTAACAAATAGAAGTTGATGTAATTGAAGAGTTGTGCCTTCTATTAATTCACAGTACCATTTTTATTACATTTTAAGTTTTACATTGCACTTTTAATCATTTAATAATAATTTAACTGTTTAACATATCGCGTTCTTACGGAATGTGCGATTCTTACCGCACTATACTTACTGAAAATTGGATATTTAAACTTAACGAAAGTTCCCCTCACACGAGTTAAAGTTAATTTGTGTACGCCTGTTAAATTGAAGCTCGCGTTCGCTTTACGTAAGTAAATGTACTTACGTATATTTCTATTGTGGTTCCGCTTAAGCGTTGGTCATACCGGAAGCTGCGCGGCGCACGCGGCAAAATAGAGCGTTCAAACCGGGAGCGGCCGTTTTTATCCAAATGCACTCTAGTTCCGATGAAGAAGTTCTGTTATTAGTAGCTCCGGTTTAAGAAAAACTGAGAAAAGTGATGAGGTTCCACTACGAATATTTTAGAATGAAAGCCTCATTTAACGAACTGCGGTGCAAGCGGCAGTGGTCAAATCGTGTTTGTGAGTAAACTCCAAAATCGCCGCGCCGCTCCTGGTGTAAAGGCTGAACTACAATAGAAGTAAATAACTTTATATATATACATATATATATATATCACATTCCGTAAGGGTTATTATCTTGATTTTTAATGTTTTCAATTTTAAAAAGTGGTAAAAGTGAAAAAATTAACAAATGGAAGTTGATTTAATCGAAGATTTGTGCTTTCTATTAATTCGTAGTACCATTTTTACTCCATTTTAATTTTTACATTGCACTTTTAATCATTTAGTAATAATTTATTTGTTTGAACACATCGCGTTCTTACGGAATGACCGATTCTTAGCGCACTATACCTACTTACGGAAAATTGGATATTTAAACTTAACGAAAGTTCCCCTCTCACGAGTTAAATTAATTTGTGTACGCCTGTTAAATTAAAGGGCGCGTTCGCTTTGCGTAAGTAAATGTATTTACGTATACTTCAATTGTAGTTCAGTCTTAACTTATAGATTTACTTTTGCAAGAGCAATCGCGCAACGGCGATTGAAAAATGCCGCGACCGGCCACGCCGCCCCCAGTGTGACAAGGGACGCATCCACGGTCACGCATGTTGGCCAACTCGAGGAGAACAACGATGTTCTCACGCAGATTTGACCGTGTGTGGGCCTGAGTCTGTTTGCGGTGTGACTCGCATCGCATCAAATTAGTTTGATTTTTAGTGGCGGGCTACGTATTTGACAACAGACATGTGTAGAAGATGTTTATCACACATTCGTCATGAGTGAATTAATATTTCTAGCAGCTCCTGATATGTATTCCTATCCTAAGTTGGACAGCATTATTGACAGTGTGTGGAGAAAAAGCATTTATGTGTGGCACACCCAGTTGGACAGCATGTTCGTCGTTTATGAGCCGCTACACCCACTCTAACTTGATTTTCGTCCAACACTATCAAACATGCATACACACGGTCAAATCTGCGTGACAACATCGTTGTCCTACTTGAGTTGGACAACATGCGTGACCATGTATAGGCCTCTTAACAGTCTGTCCAACGCACGACCTCTTTTTTACCTCCCGAGAATTCCTTGGAAAAGCTCTTGTTTTTGCTTTGTGCAGCTGCACTAAATATACCCAGAACTCTCAACTTTTATCATGTCCTTTGCTTTTTCTTCTTAAGTCCGTGGCTTGATTTTCTCCAGTAATTTTCGTCTAATTATTGTTGTTTTTCACATAATTTTTATTGTTTTTCCGTTTTTTCACTAGATCACTTTATTTAACATCTGTAACAGTCACTTTGTATTTTCTACTTTTAATCAGTTTTTGAGCACTTTTAGTGGAGTCTACCGATATACGTCTGCATACTTTCAAATCAAACTCAAAAATTCTCGGCCAGTTTTCTCCTTACTTCTAGAATAATTCTATTTTAACCATCAGTCAAAATCAAAAGGGTAAAAAATAAGTTTACAGTTAAAATCAGAGATTTTGAAGTATTGTTCAATCTAAAAGAAAAACCTATTAACATTCGAAGAATTCCAGGTTTATTTCGTATGTACCACAATGAAGACAATTTGTAATCGTGATGCTAACCAAATTAGAGAATGAGAATCTGCCAAAGCTGCCGTACCTTTACAATTTAAACAAATTACCAAGAGTTTTCTCGTGTTAAAAAATGGAGTTATGAAGTTAAAATCAGTGGTGAATGCCATTGAGCAAAAAGATGAAACTGTTTTTCATGATCTTTTTAAAAAGATTTGCCGTTATCTAACGCAGCAAAATTAAGAATTTGAAGTTGTTTAAGATTTCTGTAAGCGTTTAAAGACTCGGAAGAACTGCCAATACAGTTATTATAGCTGCTATTGATTTTCCAAATTTTATTAAAACCTGGACGAGGGTTGATATTCGGCTAAACAAGCTTTAAATGTGAAACTGGATCTCTAGGAAACGACTACCAAAAAGAACGTTCTTTTCGAAATCTGAAAAATCCTATCCTGGTTTTAAAATAAACATGTAAAAAAACTAGAATTGGTCTAAGACCAATTCTTATCACCCGAATTAAAACATTTTTAAAATTATATTTACCATTTTTATGAAAACACTATGTTCAAAATTTCAGCTCTCTACGTTGACGCGTTCTCAGGTAGTGTCCAAATATATAGTGAAAAACGAAATTTTTGCATGACAATCCTACGAAAGAGTTACCCGATTTGTCCAATTTTCGAACTAAATTATACATTTTTTTAAAAAGACCATATGCAAAATTTCAGCTAAGTACACGCGCTCTCGAGTTATCGAGAGGACGGACGCACGGACAGACATGCAAAAATCAAAATAACTTTTAATTTTATGCATGGGTGTCTAACCCATTTTGCTATCATTATTTCTATTTGTTACAAACGGATTGACAAACTTAGTATACCCTTTAGATTTTATGTAGGGTATCAAAACGAGATATTTGTATGGCAACACTACGAAGGAGTTACCCGACTTGTTCCATTTTTGTACTTAAATTTACTTTTTATTAAGAGCCCATGTGCAATATTTCAGCTCTCTAAGTGACGGACGGACATGCAAAAATCACAATTACTTTTAATATTATCTACTAGCATTATTTCAGTGCGTTACATGAATGACAAACTTAGTATATCCTATGATTTCATCTAGGGTATAATAAATATTGGCTTATATTTCTTTTGGGATGGGAGGAAATGCGAACTTTTTTTGTTTCTACCTCTCTGAACTATAAGAAACGTCGATAATAAAAGTTGCCTACTTTTATTGGCGTGCAAATAAAAAAAAACATGGATGATTCAAATCTATTTAAGGATTTTGTATATAGCTAAGATATCGATTTCTGACGTATAAATGTTTATTGTTCTGCTCAAAATAATTACTTTTAAAACATTAATATTAGTGGAAAATCTTGCAGGGTATTCCATTTACGTAGACAACTTATTTCAGTAGCTGATTGAAAAGATACGCTCAATATGAAAGCAAATTTTAAGTGCAGCTCAATTTTTTGATGTACTTACAAAAATCTACAAATTGAAATATAAAAATTAAAGAAATTGTAAGGACTTTTAGAGAAAAAAATCATTTAATCCTCCTCTGAAGCTTTCAAATCGTGAGTTTCTTAGGATGAGAAAAGTTTCTTTACGACAGATTCATTAAAAAAAAAAAAAAAATTTGGTTACAATAATGTTCCAGCTTCGAGTGAAGTTCTTGCTTATTTGAAAGTAACAAATTTTGTACGTTAATGTAAAAGAGCGTCCTGGAGAGTTTTGTGGCAGTACCGATTGGAACATTATTTAAAAAACTTCACACGACATTCGAGTTTTAAGCCCGGTACGCTAGAGCCAAGGAATTAGGTCAAGGAATTTTTCCACTTATTTCTTAAAGAAAATTTGACATTAGGTCAAGGAATTTTTGACAATTTGGATTTGTCAATTGTGTGATATTTCTGACAATAAAGAAATATTAAAGAAAGTGAAGAAATGGATAATTTCCAATGAAAAATTAAGATACACGTAAAACAATTTTTATTCGTCCATTTGTCATTTTAAAATTGATACACCTCGCCGTTCCTTCGTTTAATTTTTCAATTATTCCATCAGCGTCAAAATTCCTTACAGAAATAAGTGCATCGGTACTTATTTCTTCAAGAAATATTGACATAAATGGATTTTTCGTAAAAGAGCGACATCTTTTTGTCAATCGGGAAGTAGAGTTTTTCTGTTCGAATTACTTTTCTCTAGCGTACTACCTCAAGGAATCGGCCAAGAAAAAATTCCTTGAGCATTCCATGACACTTTTTTTTACATAGTTTTTGTTCCTATACAAAAACACTTATTTCTGTAAGGAATTTTGACGCTGATAACTTTTAATTCGAACAGAAAAACTCTACTTCCCGATTGACAAAAAGATGTCGCTCTTTTACGAAAAATCCATTTATGTCAATATTTCTTGAAGAAATAAGTACCGATGCACTTATTTCTGTAAGGAATTTTGACGCTGATGGAATAATTGAAAAATTAAACGAAGGAACGGCGAGGTGTATCATTTTTAAAATGACAAATGGACGACAAAAAATTGTTTTACGTGTATCTTCATTTTTCATTGGAAATTATCCATTTCTTCACTTTCTTTATTATTTCTTTATTGTCAGAAATATCACACAATTGACAAATCCAAATTGTCAAAAATTCCTTGATCTAATGTCAAATTTTCTTTAAGAAATAAGTGGAAAAATTCCTTGACCTAATTCCTTGGCTCTAGCGTACCGGGCTTTAGACGTGCCAAACAATAATGTTCCTTCGCGTAGTTCCTTATAAGATTACCGAAATTATTTGTGTGCGTGTTCAATTAAGTCGCAGTTTTTTATATAAACAATTACTGTATCACAAATTCACAACACGTAATGATTATTTAATTATTATATTATCACCTCAAATCGCAAATAAACATCTGTACAGCCGTCCGATGAGAAATTTCAGAAATTGTGCAATTTAAAATGGCCGGTTTGCTATAGGATTGGTATGCTGCCCGTACTCCCGATCGAAACTTGGCATTTCGGCATTTTTCCAACCCCGAATACTTCTCGCCTGTAAAAAGTGCCAATATCCTCCCCTGTGTGGGCTATGGCTATGAATACAGAACGATGTCATAATTTAATTCTGTGCTCATAGAAAAGGAACGGAACAGAACCATTTCAAGTGTTTAACATTTCTTCCATTTGATAAAAGCAAGTAAATATTCGTAAAAATTTTTGTTTATGAAAAATAAAGCCATTTTCCAACAAAGGAAACTTAAACTCAACTATTACGACCTCGTCCAAATTGTAAACAACACATTCACGAATACATATTAAAATCGTTCTGCTTGAATCCGGGAAAAACTCAGGTGCATTCAGAACGATTCGGAGTCCGAAAAAAGCGAGATTGAAACTAAATCATTCGGCCCGAGAAAAAGAACGACATGGATTGAAAAAACTCATTGTGAACGAGAAAAGGAACGTAGCATTAAAGGTCACTGGGGAAAGAAGTTTTAAATGGTTTTTCCTTGTTTAGGTTTGAAAATAAAATGAAAGAGAATAATTTGAAAATCAGGATAATATAAAAACTTTTTTGAAAACTACTACCTGAAATTACACTGGAACACTTAAAAAAAACACATTTATTCGTCAGATTTATTTCCGTTAATTTTTCCTTCCTCTTCCCAATTTGTTTTATTTTTTCCACAAATCTCAACGCAGAACGTGAACACGGGTGCAAATACCTACTTCTTAATTAGGTAATCTGCATTAAACGAAATTGAGCGATTTATTTTTCGTATTATGGTCTATGGTCTCATTTGATTTTACTTTTAAAAAAAAAAAAAAAAAACACCTACTACAGTCATTCATATTCAAGACAAGTTCATCCAATTCACCCATTATTAGAAAAGCTTTGTAAATTACTAAATCTTCCTTTGATCTTGCACTAACAACGTCGACGAGAGCATAAGTACTTAATTCATTTAATCAAAGTCAATTAGTTCTGGGTAGCAATTTGTGACTCCTAGGTCATCGAGCAGTGTGTGAAGAAAGCATTGGCCAACACTTTTCGTTGATTAACAACAAGAAAGTCAAGAGCGAGTCATTCATTAATAAAGAGCAGTCTGCTACCACTGTGCTGATATAAATTAACTTATATGAAATTATGTTCTTTAAGACTGAAAAGTTAATTAGACGACTTCTTCCGTGCGATTGGATGTATGTACATCATAATACGGTAACAGCAGGTTGCGTATACATATATGCATGTATATATTTGTCGATGGCTATGATAGTCAGGCTATGCAGATGAATTGGTCATTACAATCAGTGGCAAACAATGGGACTTCGAGCCCATCCTGACAAAACAGTAATTGTTCCCTTCACGAGAAAAAAGAAGCTTTACCTACAAGCACCATCTCTTGAGACAACATCGGTGGAGTTCTCGAAGGAGGTCAAGTATTTACGCATTATCCTTGATAACAGACTAACCTGGAACTCCTTAAAAAGACCACTGGAGAGGGCTACAGTGACAACATGAATATGCCGCAGGCTTTTTGGCAGAACTTGGGGTCTTAAACCAAAAATGACTATGGTGGTATACATCCATTACCAGACCCATGGTCACATACGCTTCACTCGTTTGGTAGCCAAAAGCAAAACAAAAGACAGTTCAAGGTAGTTTACAAAAACTACAACGGCTTGCATGTCTAGGAGTAACTGGTGCACTGGTACTGCACCTACTCCCTTTACATTTGCATTTTAAGAAGGAGGCCATATTCAGTGTAATTAGACTGCAGAGGGAAAATCTCCTGTGTACAAACAATTTGGTTGGCCGCCTGAAAGTCCTCAAGAATTACTGGAGGCGATGGCCAACCCAATTTCAGACATTATGCCGAAACGATATGACTTTGAAACTCCATTAAGGTGATCTTAAGGGATCGTCAACAGTGGTTCAGGAAATCTCCTTTCGAAAAAGGATCTCTAAATGGTGGGTCCAAAATGGAAGGTAGAGCAGGCATGCGAATTTATTGCCCGAAGTGGGCACTGGTAGCTTCACGAACCATTTTCCAGGCAGAAATACACGCCATAGAGCTCATTCACGATATGTGTGGAGCCAAAATTTAAATAATATCAGACAGCCAAGCAGCACTTAAAGCGCTAAACTCGTTTACTTTTGAGTTAAATCAACTGATCGAAATAAACAAGGTGACGCTTATTTGGGTGCCAGGATATAAAGGCATTAAGAGCAACGAGATTGTGGACCCCTTTAAAAAAAAAGAGCCAGATCTCCATTTATTGTCCTTGACCAAATTTTTCGACAGCCAAAAACCCACTTCTCAGTTCATATCACGCTTTGGCAGGACAGAATTAAAATGGAACACTGGGAAAATATCCCGGGGCTGAGACAAGCGGAGAAGTTCATAAAGTACTCGCAACAGAGGACAAAAGTATTCCTCTTGCTCAGCAGAAAGAACGGGCCTATTTACTGGGCATTGCCAATTTAGATATCATCTTAAAAAGATGGGTAAGGTGATGAGCCCTACCACTTCTGTATGGAAGACGATGAAACCTGTGAGCACGTCATATATGACTGTGAAGCTCTGTGTCGCATAAGTCTCAGACATCTAGAAATGGCATTCCCAATGCCATAAGTCAAGATATTGCAAAGCTGCTCCCCAAGAACGTCTAAGGCTTTGTTAAAGACCTTAAGTTCGAATGTGTGCCCTACGGCATTCAGGGGTAATGTCACAGAAAATCTTATAGGTCACGGTGAATAAATGAGAGACGAGAATTCTAATAACGTATATATTTTATTTTTATTTTTTGTTCCGAAGAAAGTTTGTTGCTTATTGTACTAACTCCGCATTTATGAACATTAGCGAATTCGATGAACCTTTGGATTTGCACTTTCTCAAAATTCCTAGAAAATATCATTTAGTTGTAAAATCTTGCTCTGAGAATTCTAAATAGTTTCGATGCTTAGTATTATTAAAAAGGTAATTTGTGTGGATATCCAGAAAGTAAGACTGTGTATTTGAAATCGGTATTGGAAGTAAGTAAACTTTATTTATTGTATAAGCTGTAGATTCTGTGAGTGGGATGTGAATTCGAATAAGAAATTGGTTATGAATTTGGAAATAGTCCAAATTGATTACTTGGCTCAATAAAGTCAAATCGTTTAGGATTGGGTGTCCGTAATTATCTCTTGGTAGGTTTTGGAAAGATCTTGCCCTGATAGAATTGCCGGATGTAATTTTTTCTGGTGTAGTGCTGTAATAATTGTATCCTCTTCTGCGAGGTGGAAGTAGACTTCTTGGAGCTTTAATAATATAAGAATGGTTATTTCATTGAAATGTGCTTCTATGTGAACCTTTTGAATTTCAAACGTATTGGAGGTGCAAGCCTAATCTCTCCGAGAAATGCATTAACCTTTGTTCCAGATCTAATTGATGATGGGTAACGTTCTGCAGAATAGTATCTACTGTGCTAAACTTTGATTTTACCACTGTTATTTGCTTGGAAATTAAATGTAGGTTTTCATTATCATGGGCTTCAAGGTTCTCTAAACGACTGTAAATATTTTTGGCGTCTATATCATCCATGGTACCGAATAAAAAATTTGATAGCCTACCAATACCATCGAGTATTTCCCTTTTTCCTCTAACCCTACTTGAATAGAATTCTATGCTATCTAACTTATCTCTTATATTTTTAACTATTCACGTGATTTGCTCATGCCAAGAAATACAAGAATTATTTAGGTCTCCTTCTGCTCTTAAAACCTTGCACATCTCTGTTATAATTTTATTACATTTCTCAATATATCCTACCACTTCTACTTCGTTTGCAAATTTCACTTGGGTGATTAGGGTCCACTTGGTTTGGTACACGAGTGCGTTTCCAATTTGCTCGAATAAAATGCCAGCGTTTCTTATTTCTTGGATCTCCGGTCGTAAACAAAATATCCCCGGCAGAAAAAGCAAAATTAAGAACAGCATTATTCCTGAAATTAGCCTGGAGAAAAATTAAGACGTTCGTATACCATATTTAACTAATTCTAAAAAATTTTGAGACGATTATTGTGAACACGTCGCAATTTTTTACCGATTTGGATAGTGCAATTTATATCATTGTCGATTTTCTTGACTACGTATGGCCCTGTCCATATAGGCGATAGTTTGTGTTTCTTTTGGGCATTTCGCAGAAGTACTTGATCTCCGACATGGATTGTTATTATATTTGTATTAATAATATTTTTTAGTTATTTCCTTACTTCGTATTAGATTTTCGCGAACCTTTTCGTGTATCTTTTGCATTTTGTATTTGATGTAATTACCATAGTCGTAATAATTATAAATCGGTTCTGGATCTTGTTTTAGATTCGTGGGGAGTGGGTTGCGGAAACCGTATAGTGCTTCAATGGGTGTCATTTTCGTTCCAGTATGAACAGTGTTGTTATGTATGTATGCAGCTTCTGCTAGCCACTCGTCCCATTTTTCAGGTTGGTCATCAACGAAACTGCGCAAATAGTCGAGCAAGGGGCCATGTGCCCTCTCTACAACCCCATTTGATTGCGGGTGATATGCTGTTGTATGTATCTTTTTAACCCTTAGTAATTTACACACGTTCTTAAAGAGACCACTAGTAAAATTAGAGCCTTGATCTGTAATAACCTTTTTAGGTACTTGGTAACGGAGAATTATATTTTTGTAGAAATTATTTGCAACTGTTATTGCTTCTGCATCGGGGATCGCAAAATAGTTGAATAGACGGGTCAAATCGTCTACAAAGGTAAGAATATATTTGTTTCCATTTTCCGACGTGGGTAAAGGTCCTACAATGTCAAGGTACACCTTCTCAAAAGTTTTTTGAGCTGTATCACTTATCATCATATGCATTTTCGTTTGCCTCCCAGACTTATTTTTTTGGCATTTAAGACATTTCTTTACAAGCTGCATAATATCTCTTAGCATATTTTTCCATTTAAATTGTTTGCTAATGCGTTTATACATTTGTATACGACTTTGTGACCTCCGAGTGCGGAGTTATGAAAATCATGTAAAACAGTTTTAATATCTTCTGGGTTAGTTAGCGTTTGAATCTTTGAATCTCGTCCCAGTGGAAAGGATTCAGTTTCAGATTCAGAATTACTAGTTATGTGCTCCTCGTCTAAACTAGGTACTACTGCTAGTAGTTCGAGAAGAAGTTAGGCCTACTTCATCACTATGTTTCGATGTCGCAACCAAATCCTTAAGCAATTGCGCTCGGGTTACAACATGGCAAGCTTAACTAGATCATTCTTACCGCCCGAGTCCATAGAGTGGTGTACCTGAGCAATTACTACTAGTTGATTTTTTGTTCCTTCACCTTTATCTAGGGGTTCCTTATTGACTTTTGTATTCTGTGAATCATTAATCGATTCCAGGCGGTCTTGACTTAATTGTTCATTGCTTCCCTGTTTTTCGTTATCTAACAATATTCCATTAGCGTTTTCAGATTGTGGTATTCGACTGAGTCCGTCGGCATTTTTATTGAACTTTCCAGGCTTGTATTTAATGTCATATTTAAATTCTGAAAGTTTATGGTGAAAGCAAACTAACCGAGATGTTGGGTCTTTTGTGTTAAAGATTCCCAGAAGAGGTTTATGATCCGTGTATACAGTGAATTTCCGTCCATATACAATAACGGAAATTCCGCGCAGCCCAAACTACTGCAAGCAACTCTCTTTCAATAGTTGAATAGTTTCGTTCTGCTTTATTAAGTGAACAACTAGCATGCGCAATTGGTTGGTCCTCACCTATATCCCCTTGGGATAAGACGGCCCCCAGTGCCTCTGCACTAGCATCCGTTGTAAGTATAAAAGGTATAGAAAAATCTGGGTATCTCAAAAGTGGTGGGTTTATCAAACAATGTTTTAAAGATATAAAACAATGTTGGGAGTGCTCTGTCCATTTGAATTTTACGCCTTTTCGGAGAAGTTTTTGTATTGGTTCCGCCATTTTTGAAAAATTAGGAATGAACTTCCTGTAGTAATTTGCTAGGCCTAGGAATGATTGTACTTGGCGAACAGTGCGAGGGATTGGGAAATCTTGGACACACTTTGTTTTGGGTGAGTCTGGAAAAACCCCTAGCTCTGTACATATGTACCCGAGATATACGACCTCTTTTCTTAAAAATTGGCATTTACTTGGTTGGAGCTTTAAATTATATTCGCGCAACTTGTCAAAAGCTGCTCTTAACTTTTCGTTATGATCTTCTAGGCTCCGCCCGTATATAACGATATCGTCTAAATACACGAAACACTTGAAACTTTGCAACCCAGTTAGAATGTAATTCATCAGTCTTTGGAAAGTCGCTGGAGCTCCAGAGGGTCGGAAACGGCATTCGTTTAAATTGGTAATGTTCCAAATTTGTACTAAACGCTGTTTTTGGTCGGTCTTTTTCACTTACTAGTACCTGATGATACCCGCTAGCTAAGTCAAGTGTTGTAAAATAACGAGAATGGCCAAGCTGATCGAGAATGTCTTCGATTCTTGGTAGGGGGAAAGCATCACCTATACTGATTGCATTTAGTTTTCGGAAATCCACCATCACTCGCCACCTTTTTTCTCCTTGAGGTCCGTCCTTTTTTGGAACGACAAGTAGTGGCGAGTTCCACGGAGTTTTACTAGGTTCGATGATGTCATTTTCTATCATTGATGATCTGTTTTAATGAAATAGTGTGCTTAATAGCGTTAGTGATCAACTTCTGTTGCATTTAAGATACTGATCAGAACTTTATTCCTCACGGGGCGAACTAAACAGTTTGGAAGAAAAATGCAAGGTTTAATTTCCTGAGACAAGCAAAGCATATCTTCAACCGCTTCAGAAGGCACTTGAACCAATTTCTCTGCGCGTGCTGGAATGCGAATTTCTCTCTTCACATTCCTTTCCAATATTAAAACTGGACACCGTATTTTGTTTATTCACCGCCGTTCTACACTCCAATTCCGGATATATTTCACCATTAGGCGGTTTTGAGAACAGGTTGTCTAATTTTTTATGTTCGACTGTTTTCGTATTTTTAATTACATTTCTACCTTTAGAAGTACTATTGGAGCCATATAGGATGGTGTTATGTTGATCTACACCAGATTTGCTCGTCAAAATTTTGGGTTTATCAATTTTATTTACTATGTTATGTTTAACCGATTTTACCCTTGACGATCCCTCAGTTGTGGTTTTTGAAGGAGTCTGAGATCGGACTGAATTCTTGAAGTTTGTTGGTAGTGGATTTGTGCAGTTAGTTTTTTTTAAAGGTAGTATAAACTCCGTTGTGTTAACATGCGATCGGGGAAATCTTAGGAGTTTATTTGGACCTTCAATATTACAGTATTTTGAAAGAAAATTATTGTCTAAAATGCCATCGCCTGGTATATTTGGGTTATCTTTAATGATATATAATTCACAGGGTTTAGTCAATGGCGTTTTAATTGAGAAAAGTAAAGACGAAGTCGCATAGCCTTATTTTTATTGTAGACATGTAATTAAATTAGATTTAGCACTGCTTAGGTTCTTTTCTTGTTACTATTATATAAAAGTTTATTGGTTGTTCTATAGTGAAAAATTGGTATTATTAATCTGTTCTTATAGATGAAATTAATAAATTTGGTTTAAATTAATAATTTAATGATTAAGGAAAAAGTAAAATTACAAAACTGTTTGTTTCATCTCATACACCATAAAAAAAAAAAAAAAAAATCTAATAAAAAAAAATGGAAAGAAAAATGTTACCTCCAGTAGGCATCATTTTTCTTTTCTACGGGGGTAAGGAATGTAAAGAAAGTAGTTATTCCACAAATTCATGACCTAGTCTTGGCGAAAGTAAACACAATAAATTAAATTAAATTGCAAGCTTGGCATATTTAGGGTTATTCACATTTATTTGCATTTTCAATTGATAGGGAATAGCGAATTGTGACCCAGATAAACAAAAATTATTAATTAATTGCAAGCTTTCCACTTTGAGATTTCTCAATATCGCGCAAATCGAATATTGGGCAGAATTTATGATTGCAAGAATTTGAGTGACCCTCAATGCGAGGTATTGTATTGGAGTAAGATCGAGGAGTAATTTAGTTTTTGGAATTAAGACGAAGCGGGGAATAAGAAAAGTGTGATGAGCGGGCCGTGAATTTGTATGGAAGTTCGGTGTGTTGTAAAAAGTTTAAAAGAATTATAAAAGAAGAATATGAAATAGTGCAAGTTTAAAAATGGTGTTACTGAGCTATTATAATGTATTTATAGTGCTAAATATCTAAGAAGAATAATTATATATAATAATAAGTATATACATACATACTTATACAACAAAGAGGTGTTACTGAACTATTATAATATGTTTATAGTGCTAAATATCTAAGAAGAACATAATAATTTACTAATAAAATCAGCAAATAAAAGTGTTAACCACTTGTGTGTGTTATAACTTACAAAAAATCCCTAACATGGATATGTGATGCTCCATGACATTTCTCATGTAGATATGTGCGTTTTTGGTGTACTACCTTAGAATATATTATATAGCAAACAGGAATGGGTGCAACGTGTAAATGTGCATAATTTTTCAAGAGCAGGGCATCATACATAGAAGTAAGGAGGATGCCGCGGGAGTTCTATTGTCAAAATTGGAGCTTGATTGTCAAATGTGCTTTTGTTTTGTGAACAGGTTTACTCAATTTAAAATTCTTTTGCGAAATTTAACAAAAGTACGGACTCAACTTTTTTCAAAACTATTTATCTTTGAAATATATTTGCTATGGAAGTGTACCACCGCCGATTTTTCGACTGTAACACCAGGGTCATTTTGACGCACACTTATTCTAGCAGTGTACTTCAATGGAACAATTTCAGTGTACTACTGTAAGAAAGGTGTAACATTTCTGAAAAAATCATGATCAATGGAAATCGGTATATCTACAATGGTGAATTCTTTTCTGCGACTTGGAGTAGGACTGTCACCGAATCTGTGATTTTTCTATTCTTTTCTTTCCACCACACCAGTAGGGAACAAAAGAGCATTAAAATGAATCTTGGTGGTAGTGCTAATGCCGAGTTACAGAAAACAATTCACTATAAATTGTTCAGCCTGATCAAAATAACAGGAAGGGTTGAACCGGACTGAATTCGAACGAGAAAAGGAACACAACGACTTCTCCATAGCCGCCCTTCTTTGGAGTACCATAATTCAACTCCGTTTTGCGTTTATATAATATAAAGATGAACAGAGTATGGTCGACGTACCAAAAAGTATTAGCGCCAATTTCTGTTTTTTTTTGCTCGTCGCTTATGTACAATAGACATTTTCTTTATTTAGAAATTTGTTTTGAGTTTTTTGTGTTCTATTGGCTGAAAGACATGGGAATTTTTGTAGTTAAATTGTTGCTTTTGCAACTATTTAAAAAAAAACATTTATTTCAAATGCGAATTGCATTAAAGCTAATGAGAATTTGGGTTTAAAAATGGACGTTAACCATAAAACGCTTAGCTGGCATTGTCCAGTGTACTTGAACAAAGTGAAAATAATAAAACAACAAGTAGGTATACGAGTATAGCAACAAAAGCAAATGAAATGGGCATATATGAATATCCAGGGGCTGATAGGCAACTTTCATGAATTAGAAATCACATGCCATAAAAAAGATTTTGATTTGACTCTTTTAATTGAAACTCATCTGAAGGATGATGTACAGGATGGGGAGATTTATTTAAACGGTTATGACTGTGTGACTCTAGCTCGAAGCATACAGGAGGTGTAGCCATGTACATTAAAAAAGGATGGGAGTTTGAGATAATTAAAAAAGTCGATATTGCATTAAGTGTATGGTGGATGGCCTTAAAATGCCGTGTAGGAAGAAAATATATTAATGTGGTAGTCCTGTATAGCTCACCCAGCTCGTCAAAAAGTGATTTCTGTACACTATTCGAGGAAATGATCCAATATTTGGAGGATATAGATGGGGATTTAATAATAACTGGAGACTTCAATATAAACTGGATGGAGAATAATACGTATAAGAAACAATTAGAAAGAGTGATATTAGCTGCAGGCCTTAAGCAAATAGTAAATGATTTTACGCGTGTTACAATAAGCTCTCAAGCATTATTTATAGATTACGTAATAACTACCCAAAAATATCTTGAAGTAAAAGTAAATAAGGCCTTGAAAATAAGCGACCATGAAACGCTAGAGATTTTATTTGATGTAGATAATAATAGAGTAAATATTGGAGCAGTGGATAGAATGCTTTAAATATAATAAAAATGAATTTATGGAAGCTCTAAAGAAATCTAAAATTAAAGATGTCATATTACATGAAACCATACACGACTGCACAAAAGAATTTGATATGAAAATGGATGAAATAAATAAGAGTTTTACAAGAAAAAAGAAAGTTAACCACACTCTGGATATAAGTTGGTTTTCTGAAACAGTAAAAGATGAATACGTATAACAAAGCTAAGCTGACAAATGACGAAAGTCCTTTCGAAATGTATAAAACTATAAGGAATATATATAAAGCGAAAATTCAAAAAGCTAAAAAAAATAGTATTGAAAACAGGATAAACAAGGCGACGACGCAAAAAGAAATGTGGCGAGTTTTGAAACAGTCTGTGTTAAAGAAGATAGAATCAGAAATAAAAGAAGTAAAATTTGGTAACAATAATATCACAGATAATACGGAAATGGCAGACAGATTTAATAATTTCTTCGTCGAAAGTATTAATGAAATACATGAAACTATACCTAAAGAACAGTACGTGAATCAAATAAATGAATCTACCAATATTTTTCAATTCAGGGAAGTAAGTGAGGAAAAATTGAAATCCATTTGCAAAAAAATCAACCAAAAAAAAGGATTTTAATAAGTTTAGTACGAAGATGATCATAGATAATTGGTCGGCATTAGGAAACACCCTGACTTATCTCGTGAATAAATCGATGTATGAGGGCAGGTGCCCGGCGACTTGGAAAGAATCACTGATAGTCCCAGTGCAGAAAGTCATTAAACCAAACAAATTTGAGGATTACCGTCCAATAAACATGTTGCCGATATTTGAAAAGATATTAGAGTGTGTGGTTCAGCAACAGCTGGAGGTATATCTGGAAAGCAACCAATTAATAATCAGTGAACAGTCCGGGTTCAGGAAAAATCATTCATGTGAAACTTCTTTGAATTTTATCATCGCACTTTGGAAAGAAGAAATGGATGCAGGGAAGAAGATAGCGACCATATTCTTAGACTTAAAAAGAGCGTTTGAAACGGTGGACAGAAATATTTTGTTACAAAAATTGTGGAAGTATAGAATAAGAGGGAAGGAGTGGAAATGGTTCGAAAGTTATCTGCAGTATAGAACGCAAAGAACGAAGGTGAATGGAATTTATTCGCAGGCGGTAGAGACGAAACTGGGTGTTCCCCAAGGATCCGTACTGGGCACGCTGTTGTTTATTATATATGTGAATGATTTAAAGTTGAGTTTAGTGCACTCGAAGGTAAATTTATATGCGGACGATGCTTTAATATATTGCTCCGTTGACAGTGCTATAGAGATTAATTCAAAACTCGAATTTGATCTAGACAATTTGCATAAGTGGTTAAATAGAAACAAATTGAAAATTAACATAATGAAAACGAATGGTATGTGGTTAAACACAAATGATAATCTACCTATAGAAATAGGAAATGAAAATATTGAGCTGCTACATGAAGTAAAGTACTTAGGAGTGATATTGGATTCCAAGTTAAATTTTAACAGTCACGTAGACTATGTATGTAAGAAGTTAGGGAAGAAAATTGGGTATTTTAAAAGAAAACGAAAATCACTTTCATTATTTTGTGCAATAAGGATACACAATATGATGATAAAACCGCATCTTGAATACTGCTCCACAATATTGTTTCTGTGCACAAAAGAGGGAATTGAACGCCTCCAAAAAATGCAGAATAAATAAATGTTAAATGGATGTTGGATACGTTTAAGTGGATGAAGGTACAACAAAGAACAGAGCTAAATGTACTCTTATTCATTTTGAAAATAAAGAGTGGGATATTCCCAAACTACCTTAAAGAAATGTTGACCTTCGTGGGGGATGTTCAACCCTACAATTTGAGGAATATGGATGTCAATGTGAGATTGGAGTCTTACAACAAAGCGAGAACGCAGAATTCGTTAATATACAAGGGCTTTCAGTTGTACAACAAGTTACCTGAAGACATAAAAAGAGAGACGTCTGTAAATTGTTTTAAAAAGAAATGCATACAATTTATAAAATGTTACCGTAGTTGAAAGTATATTCTAATTACTAATAAAGATTATTCTATTCTTCCGACAGGATGTTCTGAAAATCGTAGGTATGGTCAAGACAAGCAAAAGATTATAGGGTGAAAGGTGAGCAAAATGCATGGTTTGGTGGCAAGGGGAGTACTTATCTTCTCCTTATTACCATGCAACTTTCTTATTTTATACCTTATGAAGCTAGTTTGGATAGATATTAAAAAACAGTAAACTGTCAAAGAATTTAAAAAAACTTAATTTTTTCGCTAACATTCTCCGATTGGTCTTTCAATAAGCAGAAAATTAGCCTTACTTAAAAAATGGTTGCATGTGCCGAATCAAATGAATGTTAACATTCTGAAGGTACGAAATAATTCGTCCCGAAATTGCTAGTGTCGTTGCAGATCGATCTGCCATCGGTTTTTTTCCAATATCTCCTCACTAATCAATTGTTTTTTACAAATAAAATTTAGAGCTCGTTTTACACATGCTTGTAACTGTATCTGTTCTCCATGTTCTTGGTAAATACTAATCCATTCGTATGTTATTCATTGACACGGACTTATGGAAGTAAGTAGAGAAATTTTCCTTACTTCCCCGCGTAAACCTCTAAGCGAATCAATAGTAGGTATAATAAATAGAATTCCGACACTTTATTTTAAGAGTAACTTTATTGATCAATATTAATAATTCTGAACGCGAGCTAAAGCAATTTAAGACTAAATTCTATTTACAATATTATACAGTTCTGAGTTTCATTTCTTATCTGAAAAATTATGCTTACTTAGCTATTAAACAATCAAGACTCTAGCTTTTGAAAGATCCCGAGTAAACATCATGTATTCCGATTACCATAGCATATAAACGAAATACGATACTCTGGCGGAGCATTGCGATAGTGCAGAGTAATGTTATTAAGAAAATAATAAGAGAAAAATATTTGGATCACAAACAAAAAAGTAGATTTCTTTTGCTACTTTACATCTCTTATCCATAACACCTCCCCCATAAGAGAAACAATATTTCTTTAAAAATTGTTTCAAAACATTATCATAATTACAAATCCAAATCTTGATCTTCGATTCTAAGGACGCGCGAAGTGCGATGTCCTTCTAATGCTGGTCTTGATTGTTCACCATAATAATGTGCTATGCTTTGTCTTTCTACAAGTGGTCTCTGTGTCCTTCTATTAAAGCAATTCTTAAACATGGTTATTTTGCTACATTTGATGTATTTTATACTAAAGTAAATTAATAGGATCGTAATTATAAGAGCGACAGTGAAAACTCCTCCCTGAACTCTCTCTGGTATTGGTCTTAATATATGCTTTAAAAGGTTCTCTTGATTCTGTAGATCTATACTTAAATCGTGCACATCTTGCAAATTTGTCTTAATTCCTGATAAAAGCTTATCTTTTAATTTAATATTTTTCAACCTTATATTAATACATTCTTCTTGTTCAAAATCATATTTGTCTCTATTTACGTAGCTGTAACTGATATTATTAGTAGTTATTTCCGTTTCAACTGTTACAAATTTACAATTGGAGTCTAAGAATAAAATCCCAGTTTCTTTAATAATACCTTCTTGGTGAACATTAGCACGTTTACATTTATATTTTGTAGGGTTATTTATTGCGAATATATATTTATTAAAGTCTATTTTATAAAAAACTTCAAAATTACTAGTGATCTGCTTCATCTTACAATTTTCAATGGACCTTTCCATGTAAACATTCAATGCACAATCGTCTTGTTTCATAGTGTTATACATAATAATTTCCTTACAAACATAATACTCGTTGAATTTTTTACAATCATTTAAATTAGAACTGATTGAATAGCCTTCTTTATCATTACTAACAAACAGATAACTGCTGTGAATATCAAATATAAAACCTTGATTATCCCTCAGGACTGGTAAGGTAATAGTTTCATATAATTCCACGTTATCTTTCTTTAGAATAGGTATTTATACAATTATTTTAATAATTTTATCAACCAAATATGCCTTAATTTTACTTTCTTGAATTAGGTTGTGATAGTTTTCGAGAGTTGGTTCAAATAATAGATCTTCTTTATAAGGGTGTTTTTGTAAGATCTCAACGAATTTTATTGGTTTCAATATGAAAGGATGTACAATATTTGCGCTTATTAATAAAATAGCTTGCTCTAAAATATCTGTTTCGATATCCAAAGCTAAAGTTTTATCAAGAATTTGCCTATGTATCCGCTCAAAGTATTTGTTGACTTCAATTTCTTGTTTAACACTATTTTCTTCATTAATTAAAATGTTAATTTGGTTTATTATTTCATTAAGTTTTGTCTCGTGAGCATAGTAAGTATTGTGAAGAGTTTTGTACTCCTCGTTTAAAGACTTCATAATCACAATTTGAGATTTGAGGCTTGATTGTATATTTTCATTAGTATTTTGTAGAGCTTGTACAGCCTTTTCATAAAATTCGCTATCTTCGCTAGCCATTGTACCGAATAAACCCTTTAATCCTTTACCGACGAGGTTAATTAAACCCCTCTTCTACCAATGACTTTCTTCTTATTCCAAGCAGATTGCAAATATCATCCAATCTTCTATTAATTCTATTAGTATGCTTTAAAACTTCATTTTTTATTTCGTCGCAGTCTAACTTATAACTAGTACATACGTCACCTAATCCTTGAGACTGTTTAATTATGTTGTCTATGGCCAATTCTAATTCATTGATATCTACCGAGTTGATGATTGAGATTTGTCTCTTGATCGACTTTCCGATTTGTTTAAAGTATATCCCATTAGAGCTTATCTCCTGGATTCTAATTGCTCGGCCGGTGGTTGACCTATAAAATGTTTTATTTTACTTTTGTTATATTTGATATATACATTATTTCTTCTTATTACTACAGAATCGGCTAATATCTTTATAATTTTAAAAGGCCCCGAATATTTTTCACTATACTTGTCTCTTTTTTCTACAAGTATATAAGATCTTGAACTTTAAAATTTGGGATTTTAGAACCTAGTTTCTTATCGTAACGTTCTTTTGCCTTAACTTTGGATTTGTGTGGATTTCTTTTCGCTTCGAGTTCCATCCGAAGTAATTTTAGTTGTAATTCCTGCGTGTAATCCATTGTGGTCTTAAACCTCATGTCACCGACTTAACTAGGCGTATTCGCTTCCGAATAGCATTTCATGTGGGGTGAATCCTGTACTGTTATGTTTTGTTGTATTCTGACAAAATGCTGCATATCTGAACAGTTTAGCATATTCAGGTTTGGTTTTATCTTTTATTACAAGCCTTAAGTATTCTCCTAGTCTAGCATGCGCTCTTTCTGCTGAACCATTACTTTGCGGATATGCTCTACTCGTTCGTATGTGTTTTATTTTGAATAGTTTGCAAATTTCCTTCATGAGATCGTTAGCAAACTCACCACCATTATCAGTTAAGATATATTTTGGTATGCCAAAATATAATATCCATTCATTTGTAAAAGCTCTAGAAATTGTTTCATTTTTTTTATCTTCAACTGGTATATATTTTATGTATTTACTCAAGTCGTCCTGAATAGTGAGACTGTATATGATCTTCTTACCATCTTTATAAGGTCCAGTGAGATCCGTTGACAGTTTTTCTAAACAATATTCTGCGCTTGATACAATATTCATTGGATTTCTTGCAGGATGTCGATTTATCTTTTGTTTCTGACAAGGTATACACTTTGTTATGTATTCTATGACGTCATTGTTCAAACCTTTCCAATAAAATAATTCTCTTATTCTAGAAATAGTTGCTTTTTGTCCGCCGTGACCACCTATTAAACCTTCGTGATTATCTTTGATTATTTTCAGTTGTTCTTCCTTATCTCTAATAACTCGTATATTACTTTTTTGGGACTCCTCTAAGCTAAAATCATTAGAGCTGTCGCTAATATTCTATATTTCCATTTAAATTAATATTACTTCGATCATCTTGTACATAATTCTCTTCCAGAATTGCTCTCAAGTCTTCTTCTGTATCTTTAATGTTTTTATTGGCCTCAGACAGTGTCTCTAAATCTGATTCGTTGTTAATTAAATCATCCCCAAAATTTTCTTGTATCATATTTTCTAAATTCCTACCAAGTTCGTCATTTTCGACTTCTACTGGAAAAACTATATTTCTACTTAGTTCATCTGCTACAACATTATCTACTCCCTTTTTATAAACGATGTCATACTCGTACACTTCAAGACGTAGTCGCCATCTTACCAGCCTTGACCCTGGATTTTTCACACTAAATAGCCAGGTTAAGGGCCTACTATGATCCGTTTTAATTTTAAATTTCTTCCCATAAATGTATGGCCTAAACTGCTGCACGGCCCAAACCACAGCTAGACACTCTTTTTCCGTAGTACATACTGTAATTAATTTCTGCATTGCTTGCATCGGTGGTTATAATAAACTCTTTGCTATAATCGGGATATTGTAGCAAGGTGAAATTCTTCAGCCTTCCTTTTAATTCTGCGAAACTATTTTTCTCTTTCTCTCCCCAAGTAAAGCAAACATTCTTTTCAATAATTTGTGCAATGGAGCAGCAATAGTACTGAAATCTTTTATAAACTTACGATAGTATCCTATCATTCCCAGAAAATGGCCAGTTTCACAGTCTGAGTTTAAACCAAATATTTAGTTTAAACTCGACGAATGAGTTTCACAGTTTGGTTTAAACTAGAGTTTAAACCGTGCCATCCCTCGGTTTAAGCTCAAGATAATTTTATTTTGACAGAAGCATTGTTTGTTTGTATGATGAAAATAATTCATCACGAATTTAGATTTAGACATTTCTAGCGATGAAGAAGATTTTTTGAGTTAAATTTACAACTCTGTCGACGACTGAGAGTAATTAGAAATCATTTTAATTGATTTTTATGCTAGGTTCAGTTTAGGTAAAGAACCTTGTCGATTTGTCTTCGAATCTGTTCTTGTCCGTTCTCTTATGCTCTATTATATATTTTTTTTATGTACTAGGAAAGGTCAACTTATGCTAAAATTACCATCCTTTTTGAATGTTGGCATATTTAAAATTAGCAAATATAACTACATATTTTTTATTTCTGATCTGTTTACTTTTTCCGATTGACCGATTGATAGAAAAATTGCTTCACAATGGTGGCGATAACTAATTTAATTCACAATTTAATCAGTACTACCAACGTTAGTAAAAGAATGCACTGTGAAACCCGATTTGGTTCAAACTACGTTTAAACTTGGAGGATGGTTTAAACTAAACCTTGGTTTAAGCTCGACTGTGAAATTGGCCATTTGGCTCTTTGAGTGCATCTACAGCATCAATTTTTTTCACATTAGGTGAGACACCTTTGCTAGTAATTGTATGTCCTAGATAATCTACTTGCCTTCTCATAAATTCTGATTTATCTAATTGTACTTTCAAATTAGCATTCTTTAATCTCAAAAAGACTTGTTCCAACATCTTATTGTTATCTTCAAGATTTTTACTGTAGACGACAATATCGTCCAAGTATACAAATGTACCCTTTCCTATTAAGTCACTTAAAACCATATTCATCATTCGCTGAAAAAAAGCTGGTGCATTCTTCAGAACGAAAGGCATTCGAGTAAACTCAAAATGCCCATAAGGCGTCGTAAATGCAGTTTTCTCCATGCTTTCTTTACTTAGCGGAATTTGATGAAAGCCTGAGGTCAGGTCTAGGGTTGTGAAATACTTTGCTCTATCTAGCTGATCGAGAATTTCCTGGATGTTTGGGATAGGAAATTTATCGCTTACAGTTATCTCGTTTAAGCGGTGATAATCTATTACCATTCTCCATTTTATTATCCCGCTGGAATCTAACTTTTTGGGCACGACCCATATTGGACTTGACCAAGGTGAAATACTATGGCGAATCACCCCGTTTTTCAAAAGTTTTTGAGTTTGGGAGTTGACTTCTTCTTCATGTATCTTCGGATATCGATACGTCTTAACGTTAAGTGGAACGTCGCTTGTTGTTCTTATGTGGTGACTTATAACTGAAGTAACTGTGAGGTCTTCATCTTCTAAACTAAATATATCACTAAATTCCCCTATTATATCTTTTAAAGATTCTATTTCTTCATTCTTCAGATGTTCCTTCCGAATTTGGTGCCAGATTTTATCTGTCCTATTACTAACCTCTTTAGAAAGAAGTTTGGATCGTTTTGACATCTCTTCCCTATTTATCACTTTATTCACATAATCAGATGCCAAATTTGGTTTATTTTTAAACAGTAATGTAATCTTTATTTCATATATTATTATAAAGATCGATAGAGAATTTCATCTTACTTAGAACATCATTGCCGACAATTCCATCATAACACCCTATTACATCTTCTCTTACTACATAGAATTTAATTTTTAAGAGATCATCACTTCCAAATTTTTCATTGTAATAATTTATTTCTATTTTTGCGCTTCCAATACTACAACGATTAGACCGACCTATCCCTTTAAAATAGACTATATCATCAAAATTAACGTCATCTTCATAAACACATTTTTCTTTTATTAAACTTATTTTCTGCACCCGTGTCAATTAAAAATTTATACTTTTGTTTATCGTAACATAGTGTTATGTGGGGGCTTTCGCTGTAATTTGATACAATACCCCCTACGATTGTTCCTTTTTCCGAAAATTTGAGCCATTTTCTTTCCAGTATCACTAAAATGTCTTTTGCATTCATTGGTAGTATTATTTTCGTATATTGATTCCTTACGGCTATATTTACTGCTATCCCTATAACCATTTGGTCTGTTTCCGAAATTCTTTTGATTATAATTATTTTTAAATTTGAAACACTCTCTAGCCATATGCCCTGTACCACCACATGAATAACACTTATGACCAAAGTGATTAATCCTAATCAAATTTTCCTAAGCGAATATCTTCCTCCATAGCCAATTGGCTGGCTTCATTTAAACTTTTTGGGCGTTGTGTATTAACAAAAGTACCTAATTCTTTATGTAAACCGAATATATATGCATTCAGCATATCTTTTTCTATTGCTATTTTCTGCCCTTTGCGTGTACTGCATAACAGTTTCATTTCGCTGTTGCCTTAATCTTGTCATTTCAAGATGAAGTTGCATTGAAGAATATGTCTCTCTGAGAACTCTGTTCAATTCGTGCTTTAATTCTTCCTATGTACTAAGCCTCTTATTCATTAATATGGTTTCCGCATTTCCTGATATCCTACTTTTAATTATTGGAAGTAAACACTCTTTTTGCTCTTTCGTAGCCATACTCATCGCGTTCTCACAATTTTGAATAAAATTATATGCTTTAGATGGGTCCCCAAATGTTATTCACTGACAGAGAAATTTTCCTTACTTCCCCGCGTAACCTTCTAAGCGAATCAATAGTAGGTATAATAAATAGAATTCCGCCACTTTATTTTAAGAGTAACTTTATTGATCAATATTAATAATTCTGAACGCGAGCTAAAGCAATTTAAGACTAAATTCTATTTACAATATTATACAGTTCTGAGTTTCATTTCTTATCTGAAAAATTATGCTTACTTAGCTATTAAACAATCAAGACTCTAGCTATTGTAAGATCCCGGTAAACATCGTGCAAACCGATTACCATAGCATATAAACGAAATACGATACTCTGGCGGAGCATTGCGATAGTGCAGAGTAATGTTATTAAGAAAATCATAAGAGAAAATATTTGGATCACAAACAAAAATGTAGATTTCTTTTGCTACCTTGCATCTTTTATCCATAACACGTATCGTGCCGGAAGTAGTTTGGATAAACCACTTCCGGTTAGGATTGTTGTATTCTTTTTGGTAGAAATTTAATCTTATTCTATTGCTATCGACAAGGAGATGGTAGGTACTTCAAATGTTTGCTCCTCTGAATCTTCATACGTTCTTTAAATTGTTTCATTCGATTTGACTAATAGCTACGTATAGTCTGTGCGGATGCAGGTTCTAAAATCAGAACGAACCCACTTATGCTTCTATATGGTTTTGTGATGAAATCTGAAAAAGTGTGTATATATTTGATTAAATTACCACACAATTCAATCAATAATTTTTTTATTTCATTAAATATTGAATGGGGAGACATCAAGGAAATAGAAAATATATAATATACGCGCATATCTCAATTAACGAAGGCAGTCAAGAAAACACATACATGGAAAATAGTAAAGCAAAGAGGGAAAAGTTCTCCTTAAAATAGTTAACAAATATTCGTGAATATAAATAAAACAGAAAAAGGCAACAAAACATTGGATTAAAATACGTTAACATAGAAATAAGTACGTTTTGAATGTTTTTTCTATAAATAAATTCACAAATTAGTAGCGTGCCGGCGCCCCGTCTTGCGCGTTGGGTATTTCAATTCACTTTTTTACTTCAAAAAATCTTCGATAAATATATATATATTTTTTTTGATTAGTTTGGAACAAAACCAGAGGTTTAAAGGTTAAATTAGGTTCAATTCATGTGATTTTTTCTCTTTAATTGGGAATTTCCTTCAGAGAATGAAAAAAATCCAGAAAAATATGTAGATGTGGCCGAACTGTGTGCTGATTTTTCACAACTTTTAAGTAAGTTAATCAATGTTTAGAGATGACATACGCTTCTCCACTCTGAAAGTAGTAGTAGTTAAGCAAAAGTATTTAAAAACTATAAAAAAGAGTTACTAGAAAGGTCCTTCAATAGTATAATTCTTCTGAAATACTGTCATACTTTTAGGATGTTTATTGTTGATAACGATCAAAACCTGTTAACATGCACTGCATAGTAGAACAGAATTGGTCGATAAAAAAATATCACACCCGAATCTACTTTAAATGATTATAATATTTACGGGGAAATTATAATGAAAAAGGCTCTGGTCCCCCTAGTTCTATGCACCATGAAGTGATGACCTGTAACCGGGCTGATTCTACAATGACAGTTTTAACTTTTCTACTTTCAAATTGGATTGCCTCAATGTATTGGAACATTATGATTATGGTACTTAGCAAAACTGCAGGGAAACAAAGGCTAGTTAGACTTTCGTAGAAACACAATTGATCATCATAGGAAAGATGATGGTGTAATTCTTAAAAAAGAAGCCAAGTTCACCCTGATTAGGTGGATAAAGTTTTGGAGAGAACTATTATAGGTCGTCTGCTAATGGGATTGAGAAACTCGACAATAGTGCAATACTACGATAAAAAGAAGATAATTAGGATAAGCTCTATACGAGGTGTTGCTCTTATTCCTAATAGAGATGTCTGTGCCTTGAAAATTTTATTCGCAAAGGCATGTGTGAGTGGTAATTCTCTCAACACCTGCTTCCAGTGCATTAAGGGCGCACAGGGATCGGTTTACAGTAATATTCCGGAAAAGGATGAACTTGTTTGACTAAGCAAATAAGCAAATCCCAGGCATCACCAATTCGCAATGGGGATTTCAGTAAGATTCCTTACTTGCAGCACAGTACTTTTTGTCAATCATCCACAGTACTATTTTCTCTCAGTGAGCAACTATAAAGGATGAAACTTAGGTTCCGGGAGGAAACCGAAATAGTAACAAATTTTCTTTGTTATTGTCAGTCATTCTATAATGAAAAATATAGTTTTTTTTTCCTCTAATATCCTTAACGCAGTAGAGCCCATTCTTAATTTTGTACAAGCGTCTAGATGAATGTTGTTATGAAATAAATGAACTAAATCCTGAGGGGACGGATAATAGCTCTAAATCGGGAGCATTTGATTTACCTGGTGTATAACAGATTTTGATTGTGATCAACAATGGAAATGTAATCCAAGAATTATATATCTCAGTACAAGAAATTCAAGAATCTTCAATTACTCTTTCGTTTATGCTATAGAAACTTACGTGATTTCAATATCCTGAAATAATTCTCCAACCCATGCTACCACTAAACAGTAGTGCTGAAATAATTGTGTCAGAAGTTCAGTTTCATCCAACATTTCGATTTTTTCAATTCTTTGTCGCTCTGTTGGCAATAAACTTTGATAAATTTGTACCATATCCCAGGCTCTACAGCCAGACCATCCGCAATCAATAAATCTTTGAATTTGTGTATCCAGTGATATACATGATTCTACACCAGCCAAACTACAACCTCTTGCTCTTAGATTGCTAAGCATTACATCACCAAATCTGTCGTTCATATTAACCTGTGAATATAAGGGAAATTGTTTTTTATTTTATGGAATGAATTGAATGAAAAAATTACTTGTTCATAATTTACTAAAACTGCTGATTCGAATTGCCCGGAAATCCACTTAAGTAAATTTCGGCAATTCTTTGATTCAATATAGACTAGCACACATTCAGCAAGGAATATTGTTGGCAATTTATAATTGATTTCGGCCTGTTGAAGTTTGCTATCGACTTCATCAATATTGCGCAGATCAACTCCGATAAGGTGATAATTTGGGCCGTGCAAATCTGTAGGACTCAATTTCACTTCACCGTCTTCATCATGAATCTTACCTAGAAGAACTTTGTTGCGTTTTATGATTAAACATTTGCGGGCTGTGACTGTTGGAAAATCTAATTCAATAAAATTCGATACATTGTGCGCTGAGTCTTTGAGACGCCAATAGAGTGTGTCGAAACCACAGCCCAAATTTACAATTTGGCATTTATCATTAGTTTTCTATAAGATTTAGAAAGAAGAGAAGAAAAATAATAATATTAGTCATTTATTGAAATTCATTTTGATTGTTAAAATCTACCAACAAAAGAACTGACCTTAAGGAACTTTTCTACACACATTTCCACGCCCTTGACCCTTGCAAAATATCCTCGATTTATTTCTGGGGCTTTTCTTTCCTGATTTCGTACAAAATATCCTATATAATCATCTTTCCAGTATCCCAACCGCACGGCGCTCCGCTTACAGTCACTGGCATCATCATTAGTCGCTATTACGGCCTCGTCGCAAGGATGAAATGGCGCTGAATCCATAACTTGATTTTCCCTGGACGATTTTTTTTATTGTGTTCTAGTTTTAAAAGTTTGGTAAAATCATGACTAGCTTATATCTTGTACTTATTCTATAAAAACATACATTTTCTTCTTAGCTAGATGTTTTTCTTTTCAAAATTTCAATGACTTGCTGGCTACTGCTCGTCTTCACTCACTTTAATTTTGACAGTTCACCGATTGTGTTGTTACCCGGCTTTGGAGACTGCTCAGAAAATAAAATACCAGAAGCTTGATGTAGAGTTGTACCAGATTATAAAGAAATGGTGTAGTAGTGTACTCCATATAGATCGATCGATAGATATGTTTAAGTTGATAAGGTAGGGCGGTAATTAATAACGAATTTCCAATAGTTTTAAAGTAATTAATTTATAAATGACTATTAAATCCTAGGTTAATGTTTAAATTAATTAAAAAAACTCGTTTTTGGTTTAAGTTTATTGAATTCAAGTGATTTCAGATAAAATTCAAGTAGAGTTTCAATGTGGAAGGAATTCAACAAATTGATAGGAAAGGAGAAGAAATTGATGGTGGCAGTTTTTAATTATTTTTATTTTGTCAGGGAAAGCTAGAAATAAATTTGAATGTGCCTCATGTCAACAGTTCACCGCATCGTGATAAGATGTATATCGCTTGATATAAAATTTAGCTGATTAATAGCCATACTAACGTATCACTTGAGTTATACTGTGTACACACAGAAGTCATATTTCCAAGGAAAATTTTCTCTTCTAGTTGAATATTGTGAGTGAAACAATCAATTCCCATCTTATTTTATGCAAATCAAACTATGAAAAAAGGAAATCACGATTAGAAAGAGAATTACCCTGTGGGATCCGTGATATTCAAAAAGAAAACTGTAAACATATCTTTCATTTAAATGAATTCTCTATTTACGGATAATCTGTTCTGATCAAAATGAAATAAATAAATTTATTGTTAGCATTATATCATTTATATCCTTCCATTCTTTGAGGGACATATATGGAGTCAATGATAGCAAAGATGAACTTTTTTATCGTTGTTGAGACTGAAATTCGCTGAATATAATTTCAATGAATTTGCTAAATGCTAAAAATGCAAAACAAAACTCAACTTTTCGATCTCATTAATATTAGACGGAAAGCTGGCGACCAAAATACTTACGTCATTTCATAAATAAAATTTCCATCTTATCATACTCTCTTAACATTGTTGATAACTTATTCGGAAGTCTGCCTGGCTTCTAGTGGTGGAGGGTGCTGCGAGATGGCCTCGAAAGCCTTAATAATACCGGTTAACTTACGTGGTTTCATAAAGGCTAATTTTTTGGTGTGGTAGGTAAGAATTATATTTCATGATCAATGGTAAAAATGGCAGACACATTGGATGGTGAGAAAGTGGTGGCAGACGGCAACAAAGACGCGGGAAAATGTGTATAACTAACATCGTACCACGATAACTCGAGAACGCTTCCATTTAGAGTGCAGAAATCTTGCACACGGGCTACTTTTTTAGAAAAAGGCGTCAACGCAGAGAGCTGAAATTTGGTACATGGTGTTTTCATAGCAATGGCAAATACATGTTCAAAATAGACTAAACTGGAAAACCCCTTCTTAGTGCTGCCATGCAAAACTTTGGTTTTTCACTATATATGTGAACACTACCTGAGAACACGTCGAGGTACAGCGCTGACATTTTGCACACAGCATTTTCATAAAAATTGCAAGTACAAGTTCAAAAATGGACCACCAAATCGGCAACCCTTTCCTGGTTTTATACGGTAACACTAAGAAGGGGTTACACGATTTATTTAATTTTTGACTTTTTTTTATTATTTTTTGTGAGAACTCTGTGTGTAAAATTTTAGCGCTGTACGTCGGCGCGTTCTCAGGCAGTATTCAAATATATAGTGAAAAACCAAAGTTTAGTATGGCAGCACCAAGAAGGAGTTGGCCGATTTAGTCTATTTTTGAACTAATATTTGCTATTGATATGAGAACACCACGTACCAAATTTCTTCTGTCTGCGTTGACGTGTTCTCAGGATGTTTTCAAATATATGTATAGTGAAAACCCAAGGTTTTGTATGGCAGCACCAAAAAATGGTTGCCCGATTATCCCATTTTTAAATTAGTATTTACCATTGCAATGAAAATACCTTGTACCAAATTTCAGCTCTCTACGTCTACGTGTTCTTAAAGGCCATATTACACTATGAGTGTTGCTCACGTGAGTTCTCTTATGAAATATACCTATGAAAAGTAATATGACGTCAAACTGACATATGTACTTTATGTACATCTTCACACCTTGAGTAGCAATAATCATATGAGTGAACGTCAACTGTCATGAAAGTAACAATGAAAAACTCCACAACAGTTTTAATTTACATCAGCATTTTGGGGAATAATGGGTATTATTCGTCGGCTATTTAAGAACCGAATTAAAAAGCGTCTTTGGTCTCGGCTGTGGCTATTAAAAAGAAATTCAGGACGTGATTTAACCCACTTAGTCATTGATGAGCTAAAAGTGGAAGATGAGAAAGGCTTTCAAAACTTTGTTCGAATTACGCCAAAATCAGTTGAAAAAACCCTCTTATCAAAAAACAAAACACAATTTTGCGAGAGTCCATATTAGCTAAAGCTTTTTACTTCTAATTTCAAACATAAAATGTTCTTCAGGTTGTTAATAACGTTGAAGTATTTAGCAAGCGGGGAAACCTTCCAGTCTATCCTATAGTTTCAGAATATCACAGCTATTTCTCTCTCTGAAAAAAATGTCCTATTTTTGACAATACAATTCTTAGGTTAACTCACAGCAAATTAGAACCGTTTTTATTTTACTGAAACTCATGTGAGTTCAGAAAATGACGCTCACATGAGTTTATTTTTCGTCTTTACATTTTGATATCTGTCATTTTAGGGAACTCATGTGAGAGCTCACGTGAGCAACACTCGTAGTGTAATATGGCCTTAAGCAGTGCCCTAATATATAAAAATGAAATTTTTGTATGGAAATCCTATGAAGTGAGAACTCACTTTCGAAACAAAATTTATTTTTTTCTAAAAGAAGCCCGTGTACAAGATTTTTGCACTTAAGTGGAAGCGTTCTTGAATTTTAGTGGTATGACGTTAGTTATACACATTTTCCGCGTCTTTGTTGCCGTCTGCCACCATTTCCCACCATCCAATGTGTCTGCCATTTTTACCATTGATCATGAAATATAATTCTCACCTGCCACACGAAAACCCAGCCTTTATGAAATCACGTAAGTTATCCGGTATTATTAAGGCTTTCGAGGCCATCTCGCAGCACCTTCCACCACTGGAAGCCAGGCAGACTTACGAATAAGTTATCAACAATGTTAAGAGAGTATGATAAGATGAAATGACGTAACTATTTTTGCCGCCAGCTCTTAGTCTATATGGTTATCGTGATGGCCTATCTAAATTTTTGCTAGTCTAACGGACTATGTTATGTTTGAAAGTTTCCAGTTCGCTCCAGGATCTCACAATAGCTTATGCATTTGTTTGTACAATTCTTATCCATGTGGTTCCTGGTCAACCGATGTGCCGGGTTTCTTGATGATTCTAATCGACGATTGGCTTGACAATGTATTTTCCTCAAAATCTCGTAGAGTGTAGCCAAGACAAATTCATTTTCTTCTTTGATTTCTCTACCTATTATTTCCTGATTCAAGCAACTTCATAGCTCTTCGACAATTGATGTGTCCAGCGAAATAGTATGAATCGACAAATATTTAGAAAAGTCTGCAAAAGGTCACTGTCTTTTGCGCTTTCTGGGTTTTCAGATTCTGACGTCAGGCTTGTTATTCATATATTTTTGTTAAAGCAGACGCTGCGTTTAACTTCCACGGTCAGCTGGGAATACTCATTTCGCAATTCTCTCAATTGATGTGGATTACTGGTGGAGTTAATGTATTTTTTGATTTCCAGCCCTTTTAAACATAGTTGAGAATTTCGTGCGTTGGTTTTATGAAGGCTCCTTTTAGTGCACTTCATACCATATTAATTTTTCCATCATCTGAAACAGCCCCAGATGGTCGGTATTTTAGACGAATTTTTTTGGTATTATCCCGTAAATCTTCCTTATAAATTAAACTTCCTCCAGTTAATCGCATGACTTTGTGTGTTTGAGGCTATCGAAATCCTTAGTTTGATATTACTTTAATAAGACGCCGATCATTAGATCGATTCATCTGAAACTTGAGACATTTTCCACTATACCTGTTCATCTGAAACTAACAGCCCTGTATGGTCGACCTGGTTTCGTGTTCTACCATACGAAGATATCTAGATATCTTATTGTATTTTATAGCTATATTAGGCTCCACCTACGGTAAGGATATGTCGAGAACTACAAAAATCAAGAAAGAAATTACACTATGGACCTATTTATTGCATTCTGACGGCATTTTCAAGGTTAATTTAATAATTTAAGTCACCCCTTAACAAGATTATGTTTCCTTTCAGAATTGCATGTAGTACTAATCTTTAATATCCTCTTGAGATTCTTCAGTGGAAGCATAGCATTGCATAATAGCAAAGATGGCACAAGAACTAGATATGGCATGGCATACCAGAGCAGGGTATACAGATCGTGAAATGGGTAGTGCATTCTGGAATTGACCACATCATATTTCAGAGCGTGCCGAGAACATATGTTTCTTTAACAACAGTTTTATATACATTTGATCGGCCTCCTCAACAAGGCAGATGTGAGAAAATATTAATCACTCGACGTATACATCACTTCAAATGTTGTGGTCCATTCCGGAATAGACCACCTAGCCATATAAAATTTGTATACTTTTTCTTGAACTGCATGCGACATCTAGTTCTTGTGCCATCTATGATAATAGTCACGTTCGTAGTCTAAGCGAATGGTAATCTTTTTTGAAACTGGTGACTATATTTATTGTGTACCAGGTGCCAGGATCATCTCTATCTTGTTCCATTCTATTTTTAACAGAGTACATAAGTAATGATTCTCCACCTGGGCAAATAGTGGAATAATATTTTTTTTTTCGTTTGATTTTTGCCTTATCAGCTGATGTGAAATTCAGGTTGATGGTATTGTGCAGAATTCAGCTATATGTCTTAAGTCATCATTATTTTAATTTAATTTTCTTTTGATATAATTGAGCAAGTAAAAAGGTAGAATTTGTCTAAGACCAATTCTTATGACACCATAGATGAATGCCCATATAAAATTTCCTATGGTCACCGATCTATGGAAGTTTGATTTTTGAAGTGGTTTTTCGCATATATTTCTAGAACGGTTCGCAGGACAGAAATAATGATTATAATCAATTTCATAGGATTTCGTATTCGTACAATAAAAATGTCTAGGACTGATCGTTTTCACAGTATATGTAAAAAACCTAAATTTTTATATGGCAACATCAAGAAGGGGTTGCCCGATTTAGTCCATTTTTGAAATTTTATTTTTTATTACTATAAAAGCACCATGTACCAAATTTCAGATATCTATGTCGACGCGTTCTCAGGCAGTGTCCAAATATATAGTGGAAAACGAAATTTTTGTATGACAACCCCATGAAGGAGTTGCGCGATTTGTCTCATTTTCGAACTAAATTTTACTTTTTTTTTAAAATCCGTGTACAAAATTTCAGCTTTCTAAGCGAACGTGTTCTCGAGTTATCGTGCGGACAGACAACGGACGGACATGCAAAAATCAAAATAACTTTTAATATTATGCGTGTGGATGTTCAATTCATTTTGCTCTACCATCATTATTTCTATGCGTTACAAACGCAATGACAAACTCGATCGATCTTGCATTCAACTTTTTCAATGAAATCCAAAGGCTTTTTATAGGTAACTGCTGGGAATCTTATGGATATCACTTTCCGGCGTACCAGAAACTTGTGAAGTTTCTTATTCTCTTTTATTAGAAATTAGTTTTTGGTACGCAGCTAATTTTGGTCAGTATTATCAGGAAGATGTGCTCGAGCTCGTTTCTTATGACATGACCACTTCATTTGTAGTTAATATTCAGCTGAAGAGGAATGCTAAATGTTTGCTGACGTCAGATATTTGCATCATTGGAATACATTCGTGGCGAAATGTGTGCGATCAATGTGTTTCCAGGTGCGCCGTCACCCACTTGGAAAAATATCGCTCTAAGAAACCTCCAGAAGCGCTTCCGTGGAAGTTCGTAGAGCTTCATTTCCTTATCCGTGTTCATTGCTTTTTAACATTTAATTTAAAATTTAGTCATTATGGTGATAGTCTGTCTAGGGTATCTAATAAGAGGACTCCAAGACTGCTTTCTAAGAACAATATTCAGGTGCTTGCGTTTGCTCATGATTATTTTTATACCCTAGATGAAATCTATAGGGTATACTAAGTTTGTCATTCCGTTTGTAATACCTCGAAATAATGATGGTATAGCAAAGTGGATTGGACACCCACGCATAATATTAAAAGTTATTTTGATTTTTGCATGTCCGTCCGTCTGTCCGTACGATAACTCGAGAACGCGTATACTTAGAGAGCTGAAATTTTGTACACGGACTTAAAAAAAAAAAGTAAAATTAAGTTCGAAAATGAGACAAATCGGGCAACTCCTTCGTGGGGTTGCCATACAAAACTTTCGTTTTCCACTATATATTTGGACACTGCCTGAGAACGCATTGATATAGAGAGCTGAAATTTGGTACATGGTGTTTTCATTGTACTAGCAAACAAAATTTAAAATATGGACTAAATCGGGCAACTCCTTCTTGCTGTTGCCATATAATAATTTAGGTTTTTTACGTATACTCTGAAAACGATCATTCCAAGACATTTTTATTTTACTAAAAACTTCTTTCGAATACGAAATCCTATAAAATTGCTTATAACCATTTTTTCTGTCCGACGAACCGTTCTAGAAATATATGCGAAAAACCACTGCAAAAATCAAAATTGCTCATACGAAATTGCATACGGACATTCATCTAGGGTATCATAAGAATTGGTCTTAGACCAATATTAGCTTTTTTACTTGTTGGTATTAAATTTTATTAGGTTGATTAAAAAAACCAATATTCTCATTTTTATTCTCACTTTTATTAACAAGAACTTCAGCATATCACATCTAATCACTCTGAACATCACATTGGAAATGAGATATGCCTTATTCGCACAATAGTGGAAAAATTCATAGTTTAGAATCGTGGAAAACTAGATGAAATAACCCTTTGTTGCATTTTTGCTGGAGCTCATCAAATAATCTTCTGCCAAATGATGGCTAGGAAAACGCTTAAATTGCGCATCTTTCAGAAGCGTTGATTTTTCGTCCTAATAGGCATATAAACATGGTAAATGTTGAATTAAGGAACTCAAGCCAGACGTAATAATACGTTTCTTGTGACATTGGGATTTCATGTACCTACCTAAATCGACCAGGATAGGAACACTAATTATAGTCAAAAACCAAATAAAACACTTCTTCCTCACACATATCCAACTTTACACATTAAATGACTTAAACAAGCGAGAGATCTAAAAATTCCAGTAATAATTTGCAAAAGGATCATAAATGGGACTCAAGTTATAAACAGCGCAGGTATTAGAAAATTAGATATGTACATAGATACTAGATACCTTCCAAAACAACTTCTTAATCCTTATTGAGGGTTGAAAGTTGAAAGGTCGCGAAGAAAGTGTTAAGAGCATGCAAATATTTCTAGAGAGATCAGGTAGGTAAATAATTTCTTTTTAGAATGAATGTAAATTTGTTGTATATGTACACAACGAAAACAGTTTGTTGAAAGGTCTAAAGTCGGTAAGTTGCTCTGGCTGGTTGGATAGCGTCTTTTACTTAAATCAGTTTGGTAGTTCTTTTAGTTTGTGTTTTGTTTTGTGTTGTGTAATGAAAGCAGTAGGTAAGTGGTAAAAGTAAATTTAATTACACTACTCAAAGAAATTCAATAAATACAATTTTAGTGTGACGATATTAAAAAGAATTTGTTTAAGTTGCCCTTTCTCATATTTTTGATAATTTATTGGTGAAAAGCTGTTTTGTATGCATTCTTTTTAGCTGGTGAGCTTTCGGATTGAAATTCCTAATCATATTTCGAGATATACATAGGTACATATGTAGGAAAATGCTCGGATTTAAATTTTTTAATTAAATTTTTCATATATCAAAATAGTTCAGAAATTTACCGTAGTTAGTGTTGTTATTACAATTTGCAGAGCAACTTACCAGTGAAATGAAAAGTTGCTTATTCTGCAGTTTGTAGGTATCTAGTTGCAAAACTAAATCAATGACATCATTTTAACCTTGAGTTCACCTTTGATACCAGAGTTAAAACATCAGTTAAGTTATGTGCATATTACCGCGGTGATTTCAATTAGATTTATTTAAGAAATAGATATTAAAAAAAGTATGAGTAGATACCTAGGTAATTGAGAGATTAGCTTTAGCCTTTTCTACAACAGTTTTTGGTACTTTAACATTTTCGTACGTCAGACAAAAAATGGCTCTGAACTCTCAATATAGTGTTGATAACATCTACGTAGGTATATATCTATAGACAGAACAACTGATGGTAAGTTTGAACGGAACAATTGTGCTCATGCATGTAACGGATCGGATTGGATCGAATCGAATTGAATCGGAACGGCGGAATTGTGTTTGGCACTTTATAATTTAAAGATGCGCTCATCGATCATACTGATAAGATAAAATGTTTCCTTTTACTCCTAAACTGATTTAATTCTATATACCTACCATATAAGACAAAATGATAAGTTCCATTTTCGACGAACTATTTTCTGTATGCGAGGTTTTTTTTAAAGATAATAATATTTTTATCTAAAAGGCAGAAAATGCCAGTCGGTCTGGCTTGACAGTATGCCTGGCGCGAACGTAATCATTTTCAAGAAATAGCCGGCAATAGTGCTTATATAATATCGAATCGTAAAAACTATAAGGTTGTAAATTGTTTTATCGAAATTATTTGGTACAACTTGAACTTGGGCTTATAATGATATAAATTTTTTTATATTTTAATTTGTTATTAATCGCATTATTTTTACACTGACTTTGAGCTGATTCAGTTCTATTTATACACAAAACACAACAGCAACAACGATTCTTAAGAAGAAGGAAAATTTTATGTCATAATGAAAAATTCATACTAACCAACAAAGCTTGCAATTTAAAAAAATTGAGTTGAGTGTTATTATGGTCATTCTGATTGTGTTTTGGTACATTCAAAGGCATAGTCTAAATCTTAGAACGATTAATTATCAATTTTATACGAATGCTTTGAACATGGAATGTACAATGACTATTTCTCTTTTACAGTTTTACATGAAAATTTGATTAAAAACGTATTTCTCTTTTTAAATGTAGATAGATTTTTGTTTTTGAAATTTTAATTGCAGCATGTATCTACGGGTATTCCTTTTCAACGAATAATTTCGTTCTCTTGCGGGAAAAATCTTCCCTTAGCTTCGTGTTGCAATCGTTGTTTGGCGATATGAGTCTGGTTCTTATTTGCAACTCGCTATCTAATGAAATAGAAATGTTTGCATGGTAAAAAGTCTGCAGAATGTCTTTAATTTGACAGGTGTATTGTTTTGGGCGACAAACCTCTTAGGGCCGTAAACACCAACGAGGATAATCCTATTTCCTGTGTAAAGATTATTCCTCTCCGAGAATAATCCTGCTTGCTTTGGTAGTAAACACCAACTCGTGTAAAACAACGAATTTTTTGTTTATATGGCATTACTTTCGGATATTTTCGGTATGCCGAAATAAAAGAGTTATATTTTAAAATAAGAAATGTTGAATAAGCAATATAATGAACAAAATTAATTTCATTTTCAGTTTTCTTTTTTACATAATATTAAAAAAAAAAATTTAGTAGATAAGGAACTTAAGATCAGTGCATCTAACCGAAATATCGTTGCCACGGAAACGTGTAATTCTTTGTTGTCTGCTGTAATTGTCACTTAAATTCAAATTTTTCTCATCTGTCACCTATTCGTAATAATCCTCGATTAGAAATTTTACCCCCGGAAAATCTCGGATAAAATATTACACCGGTGTAATACGATGGATTAAATCGCGAGTAATCTTGTTTGGTGTTTCTGCATTACACGTGAATATGGATTATTCTGGTTGTTGTTTACGGCCCTTAGTGTAGCAAGTAAAAATCAATATGCAAAAATGTTAAGGGCTGTTATCAGTTGTATTCTCTTTTGTGAATTTTGGACCCACCGTTTACTCTGAGTGTTTGTTTTTTTCAAATCTAGATGGAGCCAAGTAGGTTTCTAGTAAATATTTGTCTAATGTTTTTCTACGAGCTTACCCGGGGATTACACGAGATAGTACAGCTTGCATGCAACCCTCCCTTCCAACGCGATTTTTAGCTTGACAGCAGAAGGCAGTTCGGTTGATGTCTTATCATCTTGCATGCAAGTTCATTTAAAAAATGGCATTGAGGCGTAAAGTCATTCGTATATTGGACAATTATAGCAATAAAGGAAATAGCAGAATGATAAATAACAAAGAAAAAGTTAAGAGAAAATCTCATTTTTCCAGAATAAATTTATCAAATTCTCTCAAGCATTTCTTTTCCGCCATCTTGAAAACTGCCTAATGTCAAATTACTATCACCTCAGCTGCCATGGTTTTTCATCATCCAAGTTCGCTGAAAGCTGTACCTACTGCCAGCATGGCAGTAGAAGTGACACGTGCAAGAAGTATGGCAGTGCAGCTTCCATGCAAGCTGTACTTGCAGGTGTAACCCCCGGGTTAGTAGTGTGATTTGCTGTATTCTGCAGTCTGTTCAGAGCAACACGCTATAGTCAATAGTCGCTTTTTGCGTTCAGAGCAGCCAAAAAGTAACTTTTTTCCCCTCGCTTTTGACAGAAAAATGTGTTCAGAGCGGATGCTATAGTCACTATTGAAGTCACTTTTCTTGTTAGCAGTCGGGACTGCTATCAAAATAGTCACTTTCGCGTTTGAATGTGTGAATTGTCAAAGAGCATGTACAATTGAAAGTAAATAAGTGAATAAAACTAAAATTGATGTAAAGAAGGAAAAAAAAACTGAGTTTGTTTTCTGACCGTATATATAGGGTGTCCCGTAAGTCGACGTCAAGCCGGAATCGGGTGATAGACAAAATCATAACAGTTACCAGAAAAATATAAAAAAAAATCTAAGTCTTGTACTTTTCAAATTATAGACATTTCTTTTGTTTTCGAGAAAATGTACACCTTGTGATGGTTTTTTTAGCTCCTGTTGCTACAAATCTTTACTTTTTTCAATTTTATTTTTCTTGTGTAATCCCGAATAGTGCTTATGTAACCTGCTGCTTTAAATTCTAAGCCTACTGTTCCAGCTTGGAAGAAAATGTCACATTTTGCCGAACCAAGAATAGAAAATTTATATTTCACCCAACTTTAACTGACTGTAATGAAAAAAAATGTACTACGCCAGTTTGGCAAGTAACTTTAAAAGTTGACGCAGTTAATAAGGATTCTAAAATGGTATAACACTTGCTACAGTATTTCTTAGATTACGGCAAAAAAAAATTTTCGTCAAGAAACCCAGTTTCGAAAAATTTCTTTTCACCTACTAAAAATGATTGATGATGTACCCAAAGCTTGCCGTAAGACCGTAACTTTCAGATCTTAGTTTGAGTGAGACGGAGAGTCATTACATGAAGTGTGAGTGAGCAAGAGAGTGACGCTCGCTCGTCAAATCATTGAGTTTTACAAATGTGCATCGTCTACTCTCCACAGAGGGCCGACTTCCAAACCAAGTACATGGTGAAGAAAGAGTTCCTTACCTTACGAGGACGTAGTACTTCAAGCAGTTGAAGAACACCCAAGAACTTTGGTACGTGCAATCCAGGAAAGTACAGGAGTGCCTGAAAGCATAGCTCACCGAATTTTACAAAAATATGAGCTCCAGAATTACGGAAGCAGTTGAATTTGTCATCAATTGAAGATTTGCCCGTCTGATAACCCGATCCTTTTTAAGAAGATGTCGAACTTGTATTGCAGCTGAAGGAAGGCAGTTTGAACAACTTTTGTAAATAATAAATCTTAGCATCCAAATAATTGGTGTTTAATTTTAAACTTAAGGAAAATTTGTCCTAAGTTCATCAAAAAGTTAGGATCTCTAACTTGAAAGCGTCAATATCTATCTCACTCACACTTCATGCATATAATGACTCTCTGTCTCAGCCAAACTAGAAGCTTAAAGTTACGGTCTTACGCCAAGCTTTGGGTACACTAGAAACATTTTTAGTAGGTGAAAAGAAATTTTTCGAAACTGAGTTTCTTGAAGAAACATTTTTTTTCCCGTAATCTAAGAAATATTGTAGCAAGTGTTATACCATTTTAGAATCCTTATGAAATGCGTCAACTTTTAAAGTTACTTGCCAAACTAGCGTAGTACATTTTTTTTTCATTACAGTCAGTTAAAGTTGGGTGAAATATTAATTTTCTATTCTTGGTTCGGCAAAATGTGACATTTTCTTCCAAGCTGGAACAGTAGGCTAAGAATTTAAAGCAGCAGGTTACATAAGCATTATTCGGGATTACATAAGAGAAATAAAATTGAAAAAAAGTAAAGATTTGCAGCAACAGGAGCTAAAAAACCATCACAAGGTGTACATTTTCTCGAAAACAAACGAAATGTCTATAATTTGAAAAATACATGAATTAGATTTTTTTTATATTTTTCTGGTAACTGTTATGATTTGGTCTATCACCCGATTCCGGCTTGACGTCGACTTACGGGACACCCTGTATATGTACACATGCATAAGAATATTTTCTTTCAAAACGCTTTTTTCGCTATTTCTCGTTCAGAGCAACCAAGTTGCTTTTTACGCTATCGTCAAATTCACAGAGTCACTTCAAAACGCTTTCGAAGTCACTATAGCGTGTTGCTCTGAACAGACTCCTGGTATCTTTTATTTTTGGAAACTTTATATGCTGTATTCTGGTATCTTTTGGTATCTTTTCTTTTTGGAAGCTTTATAATTCTTCTAGGAGGACTTAATATTTGTTGTTTGCCCATGTTAGATTAAGATAGGGTGAATAATATCCGCTGTTGTGTTCGCCCCGGCTTTGAGCAACTTTCTAGGTATCACCCTTGTGTTTAGAACTATATAGTGGTTTCGAAACGCAATTTTGACTTAGTACCTTGTTGTTAGGGATGGCTAATAGTTGGGAAAATATCGATACACCGATATTTCCATTATTTTTTTCAAAATATCGATACACCAACATATTGGCTCTTAAAATATCTATATCCTTAGTATCGTCGGGACGGTATTTGTTATTATATGTATAAATATAGTACTAAGCAATGCATACTATGTTGTTGCATATCAAATTAAAGGTCTCGCCGAGTAATATCGAGTGGTGTACTCTTTTCCTGATTCAGAAAACTTTCTCGGGACGCAATTTGACTTAGTACCTTGTTGTTAGGGATGGCTAATAGTTGGGAAAATATCGATACACCGATATTTCCATTTTTTTTTTAAATATCGATACACCAATATATTGGCTCTTAAAATATCGATATCCTTAGTATCGTCGGGACGGTATTTGTTATTATATGTATAAATATAGTACTATGCAATGCATACTATGTTGTTGCATAGCAAATTAAAGGTCTCGTCGAGTAATATCGAGTGGTGTACTCTTTTCCTGATTCAGAAAACTTTCTCGGGACGTTTTTGTCGCCGAAAAACCCACTTTCATGCACTTGGGTAACATACACCCCACTTACTACATTTCCCATATATTTTTTTCGTTCTTTCTTTCAGGGACATAAGTGATCTGTTATGAACATTGTTCTCATAAGAAGTCATTTTCCACGACGCACTAATTTCGCACAATCACGAGCGGAGAAAAGTGCTCTCGCCGACTACTATCAGTATCGCAAGTGCTGCTAACAATTTTTTCTAAAATCGGCTATATAAGTTTTAAAAATCGGCTAAAAATCGGCAAATTCGAAGTTCCATTCTATACAAACTAATGGAAACTCCTCGAATGAATATAAATGCAAAACCAGCAAAAAACGACTCGCCGAGAGTACTATCGAGTGGTGTACTCATTTCCTGATTCAGAAAACTATCTCGGGACGTTTTTGTCATAAGGGCTCTGTTGTCAATATTTTTCTCATAAAGTCAATTTCAATTTCAATCACGAACGGTCTCGCCGAGAGTACAATCGAGTGGTTTGGTCTTCCCAGTTACTACATTTCGCATATATGTATTTCTTCCGTTCTTTCTTTCATTGACATTAGTGCTCTGCTGTCAATATTTTTCCATTAAAAAGTCATTTTCCACGAGCACCAATTTCGTACAATCACGAGCGGACAAGAGGTCTCGCCGGGAGTACTACCAAGTAGTGTACTCTTCCCAGTTACTACATTTCGCATATATTTTTTCCGTTCTTTCTTTCAGGGACATTAGTGCTCTATTGTGAACATTCTTCTCATAGAAAGTCATTTTCCACGACGCACCAATTTCGCACAATCACGAGCGCAAAAATCCACTTTTTCATCCAAGGAAGTCCCTCAAAATACATCCGATTACCAAACCAAAATCGGCTGAAAAATATTAAAATGGGCTAAAAATCGGCTGTCAGCTAAATGGCGGATTGTTCCGGCTAAAAGTATAAGAAATCGGCTAAATTTAGCCGATTTTCGGCTAAAATGACAACTCTGATCGCACTTGGGTAACATACACCCCAGTTCCACATTTGCATATATTTTTTCCGTTCTTTCTTTCAGGAACATTAGTGCTCTTTGTGAACATTTTCTCATGGGAAGTCTTTTCCACGACGCACCAGTTTCACATAATCAGTAGAGGAAAAAAATCCACCTTTTCATCTAAAAAAGTCGCTCTCAAAATACATGCGATCGGCGATCGCCAAAGCTTTCCCCCGGCCATCCCTACTTGTTGTGTTGTAGAGGCGCTACTACTGCAGCTGCAGAGCAGACGTAACCAAAGGGAAAGCCAGCAATGCCTCGCTCCAAAATAAAATCAGCGATGCCGCAATTTTTTCTTTGAAATTTTCTGAAATTTTTTTCCTTAGAATTGTTAAGCATTGGAGGCCGACAATAGCACACATTGTATGATGCATCTGCTGAAAATAACTCCAGTCGGCGCCCATACTGAAGAAAAATTCTCCCGAAACATTTTCTGTAAATTTCTACGAGTCTATGCTCATAAAAGTTATTAGTGACCCAAGCAACCGTTGTCGGTCTCCAACAATGCATAACAATTCGAAGGAAAAAATTTCCAGTAAATTTCCCTACATTAGGTCCAACCATTGGATGGATGATGTTTAATGTGATTCTACATTGGATCAAATTCATCTTTCACTACGCAAAGAATAGCGAAACGCGACAGAATGGGCTCTGAGAGATTTACGTTTTCAGAGAAAGTCATGCTGGGATCGTATCGACCGCCAATTGGATTTGCTGCCGCTATAACTGTACAGCGAGCATGTAAAGATGTAACTATACCAGCTTTGGAAATCGAGATTGATTGTTGCTCCATAGCTTCATGGATTGAGGCTCTATCTTGATCGTTCATCTTATCGAACTCATCAATTAAGCAGACCCCTTGATCTACTAAGACCAATACTCCAGCTTCAAGTGTCCATTCTTTTGATACAGGATTTCGATCGAGGCGAAACTTCCCAGCCTTTGTATGTTTTTAGTTTGGCTATGCTCTTACGGCTTATCCCTTGCGCCCCTTGTCCTACTTCAGTTGCACAGCTGTGCTTTTAGCGAAGAGTGAGCAAACTCAAATAATAAATATGTATATCTACCATGAAAAAACACAAGCGCTTTTAGACAGACAATCGTTCAGGCAATTTTTGAACCCCTTGCATACTTTAGTTGCAGAACTTTTAGCGACTGAGCGCGAGCAAAACTGTTCAAACTGGTACAAGTGGAGCCATCTGACATTATAACAAGGAAGCATTTTCGCAATCATTATATAGTTCTATACACAAGGGTGATACCGAGAAAGTTACTTGGAGCGCGGCATTGCTGACTTACTCTTTGGTTACGTCTGGTGTACAATAGTAGCGCCTCTACAACACAACAAGGTATTAAGTCAAATTGCGTTTCGCAACCACTATATATGTAGTTCTATACACAAGGGTATCACGTCGGCGGTGCCTTCAGTCTTATTGTTCTGAATTTATATTTTGTTGGCTTTTATTATTTCTATGCATATTTTCCTGTCTGGTCTTACTGTTCCTAGGATCTCGTATCCTAGTTGTCGGTAAATTTCTTGTAAGCGTTCTGCATTGGTTTCATGCTCTCTCTATGTTATTATACCTTAGATGAAATCTATAAGTTTATACTCAGTTTGTCACTCCGTTTATAATGCATAAAAACAGTGCTCTTTAGCAAAATTGACTGGACTCCATGACGAATATTAAAATTTATTTTAATTTTTGCGTGTCTATTCGTCTGTCTGCCCTCACGATAACTCAAGCGCGCATTCACTTATGCTTATGACAGACATTGGGTATCGATATCTAGATATTCGGAATATCTTGTTTATACACCATGTCTGTCATCAAATACTCCAGAAAAACTAGTGGGTATAGACTAGATATCTAGATATCAATATCATCAAAAAATACTGGGTATAGCCTGATGGTCGCTACTTTTTACAGTGCGCAGCGCCATCTAGTTGTTGATAATAATATGATAATGTGTATAATTAAACAAAAATTTGTCTTTGCTTATCGAAAAAAACGAAAAAGAAAAAGAACCAAACTATTTCCGGGAAAAGTAATAAAAAAAACAATTAAAAAACCTAGAATTGGTCTAAGACCAATTGTTATGATACCCTAGATGACTGCACGTATCTAATTTCATATGGTCACCCACCTGCAAGTGCAAGTTTGATTTTTGAAGTGGTTTTTCGCATATATATTTCTAATGGTTCGTCAAATATATAGTGAAAACGAAATATTTGTAAGCAAACACTACGAAGGAGTTGCCTGAATTGTCCCATTTCGAACTCAAATATGCATTGTTTTTTCAAAAGCCCGTGTGCAAAATTTCAGCTCCCTAAGTGAACGCGTTCCAGAGTTATCGTGAAGACGGACAGACTCACGGACAGACCGACGGATACACGGACGGACGGAGGGACAGAAGGAGATGCAAAAATCAATATAACTTTTAATATTATTCGTGGGCGTCCAACCCATTTTTCTCTACCATCATTATTTCGAGATTACAAACGGAATGACAAATTTAGTAAACCGTATAGATTTCATCCTCCAACCAACTTTGGTGTTGTCTTACAGAACACAGCGTTTTCATAAAAGTAGTAAATATTATTTCAAGAACGAACTAAATCGGGCGACCGCTTTTTGGTGTTGCCATACAGAACGTTGGGTTTTCACTTTTATTTTCATCTTGGGTATAATATTATTATGACTCTTTTTGTTATTTCTTTAAGTTTTGATACAAATTAAATTTCTTTTATTGTCGTGGCTTAGTTTTCGTATCACACAGCTAGTCTTACTAGTTGGTCTCCAATTAATTGGAATATGATCGCAATTGCAATTGCTACTTTCCATGGCTGTATATCAAGCAAGGATTGTCTCCACTTGCAACTACGAAGGCCTGGAGCGTAGCCCCCGGAATAAACAAGCCATGAACAAAGTATGAAAAAGAGTAGCGGCCGGTTAGCAAGCGAACATCACAGTCTTCTTGCCTTGTCTTACTGCAGGAGTTTTTCATATAAAAGTAGCTTGTATTTTGTTCAAATACTATAATTTCCATAAATTTGTTCTAGATGCTATTTTTTTAGAACCATTTGAAAGCAATCATATTTGGCTGCAATTTGCTTTAATTTCATTTTTCTGTGGAAGCGACAGTTTTAGGCTTTAGGACATGTTTAAGATGAAATCTTAGTTCTTCCTCCATGATGAGTGTACAAAACAAGTGAGATGGAGCTCTTACTGCATGACTATAGCCGGCCCGTTAAGGCCTTTAGTGTGTCGGTGTCATCGCCATATGCTAATTGTGGCGGGTTTCCACTAATACTAAATGGTACAATTCAAGTAGGAGACTGGGTGGAGTAGTATGTGCGCGCCCAAATAGAAGCAGTATCCCGGAGCGGTGCGGAACAGAATTCTTTCGCAGAACTAAAATATATCTGAAGAAATTTTCGAAAAGTATCCCAACAAATGGCAGAGACGATCCTTGTCTACAATATCAGTGCTGCGCAGATAAAACACTATTGTGTACCACAGCTGGTTTTCTAATCAACAATCAAGATATCTCCACGTTTTCCCGACAAAATGGCAGAAGACGATCCTTGAATTTTTAGTTAATTATACTATCGCTGTTTTGCGTTTCTTTCGAAAATCATGAGAGTCCTTTTGGAAAATATTTTATATTTATGATCCTTTAATCCCGTAAAAATCAATTCAAAAAATGTTAGCTAATTTTTTTTTTAATTTTCATGTAGGTAGGACTTGTCATATTTTTTGCAGACTTACACTGCCATGCCTTTTGACTCGCCCTGAATTGTCCTGAATTGCCCTGGCTTGCCCTGACATGCCTTTTGACTTGCCCTGAATTGCCCTGAGATGTCCTTCCGCTTCTTTTGAGGCATCTCCCGTCAAAATCAATTTAAAAATTTAGCTAATTTTTCTTAATCTTTATGTAGGTATCTGTCTTGTCATATCTTTTGCAAACACATTTTTTTTGTTACTGAAGTAAACGGAGCAGGACCTTCAAATTAAAATATATTTGAAGAAATTTTCGAAAAGGATCCACGTTTTCCGGACAAAATGCAGAAGACGATCCTTGAATTTTTAGTTAATTATACTATCGCCGTTTTGCGTTTCTTTCGGAAACCATGAGAGTCCTTTTGGAAAATACTCCTAGCCGATTTCTGTGATACGTTCTTCGTTGTTTTTAATGGTGCTTCCATGTGCTTCCAGTACATTTTATGAGGGCGTGTATTTTAATGAAGATTCTACTTTCGCATTTAAGCTACACATTAGTATGACAATGTTTTTTCTTGGAGAACTGTTCATAGTCGTAGTTCGTAGACAGTGAGAGGATAATATGCTTAATCAAACCATTTACAATGGGGGCCTGAGTAACACACTAAGATTACAATGAGCGTAAAACAAGGACGCCCTGCCACCCCGCCTCCCTGTTCATTCATTAGATGAAGTTAAGCAGACGACATCGCCTTACTAGCCCATTCATTCAGCAATATGTAGAACAATATCAGCACATTAGAGACATTCACAAGAAAACTAGGTAAAAAAAAAACGGAGGAACAAAAGAAGACATTGGCGAATGGTTGAAAGCAAAAATCCTACTATGTATGTATGTATATATGGAAGTGGAGCATGACTTGCCAAGAAAATAGGAAGATCAAAATCTAACTATTCCTAAACATAGCCAAGTGGAATTATGACCACAGATTCGTCGTAGCCAGTAGGCAGTAGCCTAGCAACCCAGCTAAAACAAAGAAAGGCGAAAGGAAGAGACCAACACATTTAGAAGACTTACGTAACAATCATGGCTTTAAAGTGGGAACCATAGGTAAAAGGAAAAGATGTCGAACAGCAGTACGGAGGAGAACAATAAATAAATAATGGCCCAACATAGAATCAAATGGAGATTCTGTGTGGAGTCCTTAATCACACAACGCTAGTGAATAAGGAAGAAAAAAATATATAGCCCAGTTGATAAACGCGCGCAGCTCCTGATTTGGATGACTCGTAGATCTTTATAAAACTCTTTTTATCTTTCTTTGTAGTAATCTCAGTACATGCGAGCCTCAAAATTTACTCAACGGTGACGTACAAGATATAATACAGATAGAAATGCACACTAATATCAAAGCTATCCGCGTTGTTTAAAATCACTACACAATTTACATGTGCTGCAAAAATAGATATAATTGTAAGCAATTTCGTAATGAGATTTCTATTTAATTTGTCACTGCATGCCAATATAACCATAATGCGAATTAAAACTTCTATTACACACTGCTGGGGTGAATAATAGATAAGAGCTTCTGATCGATAAGAGCAAATCCCAATAATGATTGTTTGCCTTGCAATGTAAACAGGGTAATTTTTATTTAATTATAAAAAGTGGGTAGTCTAGTCATATGGTAGCGATTTGATAAAAGTAAGCGTAAAGTTCAACTTTTTTTTCTCTAGGAATAAGTAATAAATGTTAAAAAATTTATTTAATCACGTGAAGGTATTCTACCGCTAAAGCTGAATTGAATATTCGATTTAATTTGCAATATTTTCTTTTAATTTAATGATAAGCTCTTAAACCTGTACGTAATAATATTTACTTTCTGGAGATTAATGCAATGCACAGATAGCCAACCACGATAAGAAAGTCCAATAAATACAAATATTAATATCATCTTTAAATAGACCACCTGCACATTGAAACTCATGATTCATCAGAGTTCAGCAGACACGTGATGAACAGAATAAAATCCAAAGAGTGTTTACTTTTGAAAGAACAACTTCTACTTTAAGAACAGTTAAGTAATAAATTAACAGAAAATTCTGTCCAATGGGGGAACTCACAATTGCGAAGATATTTTTATTTAAATAGCTTTAAACAAAATCTTTCTCAATTATCGTCCACAGTTGTGTGTTCCTTTGATGAAATTTGGTGATGACGCTTGCGCAGGGATTCGACTTAATCTCACCATTTCTGCGTTGGACATTAAATTTGAGCTCTGCAATTTTTGTAGCTTGCTGGCACCTGGACCTGAGATTTTGCAAATCTATATGTCGTAGACATTTGACGTAACTCAGCATTTCACGAAAAGTCTAGACACTTCATGGAGAGTAGGCAGATAGTGTACAGGTTTTGACTTAGCCACTTTTTATATTATGTGGCTGAAATTTTTAGTCATTACCGATACTGTAATACCACCCTATATAACCAAATACTAGTAGTGGGAGAAGGGTCGTGGAGGGGGAGGTCGCACCCACGACCCTTCTCCCACTACTAGTATTTGGTTATATAGGGTGGTATTACAGTATCGGCGTAAACGCTTTTAGCATTTCTTCAATTGACTAAAAATTTCAGCCACATAATGTAAAAAGTGGCTAAGTCAAAACCGGTACACTATCTGCCTACTTTTCATGAAGTGTCTAGACTTTTCGTGAAATGCTGAGCTACGTCAAATGTCTACGACATATACACAAACAAACGATTGCGTAGCGTCAAATTGGCTCGCGTTTGCAACGCGTTAGCCGTTAGCGTCGACGTCTCCAGCTCAGATCGTCATGGCAAAGAGAGTAAATTTTACATTTTTATTTCTTTGAAAACCACACGGCACGACGTTGATCGATAACACATTTGCACTGGCGCTTTTGCGTTGCACGTTTGCTTCGGCGAAATCTCTTGAAAACCGTAGCTTTACTGCGCATTTTCAGTGTCGTTTCCGAAAAAGTACGATCCAATTTACTGCGTTTGCCCATGAAATAAGCACCAAAAATTGGCTTGTTCAATATGCATCAGTATCTCTTGAACTATATCTATGCCACAAAACCGACAATTTTGTTTTGTTGATGTAGTCATGCTGTTCAAAGTGAGGCTCATCATTGAAGATGATGCTGCTTGCTTCTTCAGAACTCAACTAACGAAGTTTAGTTGCTTAGAATGGACTGATTAGTTCCAACGTCAACTGAATTTTGTAGGGATGCAATGCAGGTGTACGTCTTTCGTTACCTGCAGTGAGCTTCTCAACTTCGAACTCCTGTTCCCTGGTTTTCAGCGACCTTTTTATTCTATGGGGCGATGTTCTCCATTGATCGAATGAACATGCATACATTTTTCTTGATATTCCGTTATTGAACCGACCCAGTTTTTTTTAAATTTCTTAATATTAATTTTAAAATTTCCGTCCGGAATTATTTAAGATTTTCTTATATTCCCAAAATAATGCATTTGAATGGCGTAGATCATGTGGAAAATGTTTTCCAAGATGAAAGAGTTGATCTAGAAGTCGTCGTATGCCTGTATCGTTAATATTATTTAGTTGGATCTTAATTTTTCTCGCATGAAAATTAAAGTATATTAAAAATTAAATTTAGTTGTTATTTCTTGTACATACATTCACTTATTTGTTAATAAGTGTATTTTGTTCAGTGTGACTTTCAGATAATTTGGCGCTGAGTTGTAGCATAGATATACGTAAAAGTTACCCTTAGCTGCAGTCTAATCGCAGTCTGTTGTTTAAGTGAATACCCGCAGGATTCTTTTGTTTTTTGGAGTAGGAATTTAGATTTAATCTACCGTTTTTTACGTGGTATAGCTCAAGGTGTTCAAGTGAGTGTCTCCTGTTTGTAGAAATACTAGTGTGTTGCGTGGTGATAAAGAATGTTTGTCTGCGCACATGAGCTTTCTCGATAAGGCGGTAATAGAGAGATACAGAAATTAATTAGTAATAGAGTGAGACCGGAACCTTGTGGAGGACCATATTGCTGAGCATATTATCAACTAAGCGAAATATGATTTTGCAGTTAGCTGCCCTTAACAATTTCTGTCTCATTCTCTGCTTTCACAGATTCTGATCGTCAAATGTGACTGAATTTATTTTGTGATTTCGGTAACCGCAATCCAAATAAATAACACTGTGTCTGTGATGTTGCAATATGATCTAAATCCCAATGAAATTAGCTCGAAAGTGGTATTTGAAATTCGGTTGTACAAAAATCTCTCCATAAAAACTTACAGATTTCTTGAATTTAAAATTGCATATGTTTTTTTTCTTTTAAACTCTGAAAGGAATTTCCAAATTCCAGCACGTTTATGTATAGACGCGAGATATATTAAGTTGGGTTTGTTTGCTACATTGGTTCCAAGAACTTCATTGAATTAGGAAGACTTTTCCATCTATCTCAGCTTTTTAAAGGCGTTGCATATAAAGAAACGAATTGTTGCAGGATGTCTTAGATTTTAACATCACCGTATGTTGTTTTTTTTTTATTTAGGTTGACTCTAGCCTTATATACGATGTTGTTCGTCACTTGTTCGGGAGATATGTACTCCTGGATTACTGCTAATAATTGGTAATAAGTTTTCTCAGCAAATTACAGGCGCGTTTGTTCTGATTGTTTGAGGCTTGAACTGTATTCAATTTACTTATTAGTATAACTACATAAGTCTCTCCATACAGTTTCAGATAGATAGTTTACTGTATACACATCTTGAAATGTGACCCCGCCAATCTTGTCATTGGTAAACAGGCTGAAGGAAACTGACTTTTAAGTCGAGACTTACATGCTTATGTTTATTTGGAAGAGTTGGACTTTATAGGACCGTGGGTCATTGTTAAAGTCTAAATAGGGAGTAGTTGTTTTTGGGTTGTGAGTCGATTAAGTATTCCTGTTTAAGCTGTTGTACGATGACGCTTGTGCATATTCTTCCAAAGTTGTTAAATATTTTAAGAAATCTGTTTCCAGTTTAGCATTTACTTCTAAACATGACATTGAGTAACTAACTCTCTCCATTATACTACTAAAACAACAAAAGGTCATACTTTCACAGATATTTTAATTTTTTTTTTAATTTTTTCTTTTTTTTTTGCAGACAAATTTTGAAAATTAAAATTTCAATGGAAAGCTACCAGGAAGAACCCGTCAATTTGGTATTCGATGAAAAAAATCCTTGCAAACATTTTGAAATCCAAGAATACGAAACTGCAATTTTCGATTGTGAAATGAATGAAACCGAAAATAGTAGCAGTAGTACCGAATCCGAATCTGAAACCGAAGCTGATATCGATATTTCGCATGCATGCTCCTCATCATATTATTCAGAAAGTTCTGAAAACATAGAGATTTCCGAAAAAATTGTAAATCCTACAGAAAAAATTACACCCGATAATTTCCAATTAATGAAAATTATTGGCTTGGGTGGTTATGGAAAAGTTTTTCAAGTAAAAAAAATATTGGGCAGCAATATAAATAGAGTTTTCGCAATGAAAGTGGTTAAAAAGGCTCGCATTTCCGTTAAAAATCGGAAACATTGCAAAACAGAACGGAATATTCTAAAAGATCTTCATCATCCGTTTATTGTGGAGCTATTCTATGCTTTCCAAACAAACGGTAAATTGTACTTAATTTTGGAATATTTGAATGGCGGCGAACTCTTCACTCACTTATCTCGTGAGTTTCTTTTCAACCAGGAAACCACTTGCTTCTATATGACTGAGATAATTATGGCACTGGAACATCTTCACACACTTGGTATTATCTATCGAGATTTGAAGTCAGAAAATGTCTTGCTAGACTCAGAGGGACATGTTAAATTGACTGACTTTGGACTAAGTAAGCAACATTTACATGACGGTGAAGTAGCGTACACATTTTGTGGTACAATAGAGTATATGGCTCCAGAAATTCTTCTAAGGAATGGTTATGGCAAGGAAGCTGATTGGTGGTCATTGGGAGCTTTAATGTATGACATGCTCAATGGAAATCCACCATTTGTAGGAGCAAATCGTGAACAGACGATTAAAAAAATACTCCGATCTAGGTTATATTTACCGCGACACTTTACGGCTGAAGCACAAAGTTTGATACGTGGCCTTTTGAGGAAAAAACCAGCAAAACGATTAGGAAATGGATCCACCGACGCTACTGCAATAAAGAAACATCCATTTTTCAAAAATATCTGCTGGGATGATGTTTTGTCACGACGTCTAGAGCCTCCAATAAAACCAAATGTCCGAAGTGAAGATGATGTTTCGCAATTTGATTGCGACTTGACCAGACAAAAGCCTATAGATACTCCGGACGAGGGGCATATAAGTAAAAGTGCAGATGAAATGTTTCAAGGCTTTTCATATGTGGCACCATCAGTTTTCGCAACAAATGGGTAACCTGCAAGTGCCCTCACCGTCTAATTTATCGTGGACAAGGAATAAAAAGCTGTGACTAAAATATTGTTTAAGTTCTTAAATTTAAGAAAAATACTTTGTTTTATAAATTTCTTCATGATTAGTGCTGAATTTACATGAAAGTGCTTTAAATGTAGTTCTTATTACCTCGAAATTTATACACACACTTTTTGGTAAAATATTACAAAGTGAAAACTCGTAAACATTTTTATTATTTATAAACTTAAAGTGAAACTTCCGTTTACAAATATTTCATTATTTTACTTTTGAAAGTTTGAAAGAATTTAGAACACAGAGGATCAAGACAGGACAGCATCATGTATTCATTCGAAATGTTCACTCATCTTGATGCATTGGACTTTATCTAGATGACAGAGAGTCATTGCATTTCTAAGAGAGCATTACATCCATAAATATCAATAATCCAACTGGCGAAGCAGACAGAAAGTGTTTGGATTGCCTAAATCACTCCTTTTTGGTATATTTTGGATTAAGAATGACATCCATTTTAGAAAGATGACTCTTTAGTACGCTGTAATCAGTAATGAATTACATACAAAATTTACATTAGTTTCTTCTTAACCTAAAAAGCAAGCTCGTGAACATTCTATTTGGCCCAACGAAGAAAAACAGAAGCTGACTAACAACTTATTTTTACCATTCCTTATAATTGATTGCTGCGAATAAATTATAGAGTTAATTCTGAATTCAATTAAAAAAAAAAATAATATTTTCTTATTCGAGAGAGAAAGCTATATAAATACTAAGTAAATGGTAAAGAACGAACTGGATGAAATTCGGACAGGTCATGTTCAGTTCATGTTTGCTTCTCTAAGACACTTGCTAAGAGTCACAGAACTGCTATAACATCACGAATTGGAATTCTTAATTCTTACTGGACACTTTTAATACGGCGAAGACTCTAGCTGTTCACTGGACTCGACTGTGAATGATAGATTTCAAATCTCTCCTGGCTTTCACAGTTTTGTTGTGCTTTTCTATAATATCGTTCTCTTTAAAGTGGTCCAATGGTTTTTTTTAAATTGGACGATTTCCTTACTGGCTCAAAGGAACTGCTCTCATAGCAATGTAGTCGATGCTGCGTTGGAATGTGTGACCCATTCGGTTCCACTTTCTTTTTATACCTTATATGAAATCATAGGTTATACTAAGTTTGTCATTCCGTTTGTAACGCACAGAAATAATACTAGTAGAAGAAAATGGGTAGGACACCCATGTATAATATTAAAACTCATTTTGATTGTTGCATGTCCGTCCGTCCGTTTATCCGTCCGTCGGTTTGTCTGTCCGTCCGTTTGTTCGTCTGTCCGTCCGTTTGTCTGTCCGCCTGTCCGTCGCGAGCGCGTTCACTTAGGTAGCTGAAGTCTTGCACACGGGCTTCTTTAAAAAAAACGTAAATTTAAGTACGAAAATGGGACAAATCGGGTAACTCCTTTTTAAGGTTGCCATACAAACATTTCGTTTTTCACTATATATTTGAACACTAGCTGAGAACGCGTCGACGTAGAGAGCTGAAATTTTGTACACTGTGCTTTTATAGTAATAGTGAATAAAGCTTCAAAAATAGACTAAATTGGGCAACCCCTTCTTGATGTTGCTGTATGAAAATTTAGGATTTTTACGTATACTGTAAGAACGATCAGTCGTAGACGATTTTATTGTAATGAAAAGTTCTTCAGCATATGAAATCCTATGAAATTGGTTATAATCATTTTTACTGTCCGATCAGTAATGGTTATCGTTGTTAGGAAATTCCATATCCGAAGATTGCCATGCTTAAATATTACTCGCTCCTAAAATCCCAATTAGATTATTCTACAAATGACTTGTTTGACTTCGGGCTAAATGACTAGAACTAGGAGCAATAGGTTAACAACAATCTCAAGAATAACGAACGATATAGAGCTCCTGGGGAGACGGTGATATCTAAGCAAGTTCTCCAGTCCTTTTTGGCTATGCTATCCTCCATCTAAAGAAGCGGGAGAAGGCGGGTAAAATGGACTCTCTACGTCTAAAGTAACTGGACGGGATGATGTCCGATTTCATTTCTAGATTAAATATGGCTAACCATGATCCTAAGAATGCAGTAAAGGGAGAACGCGGCTAAAACGGACTCTCTAAGTCGAAAGTAACTGAACGGGATGTTCGATTTCATTTCTAGATGAAATATGGTATGATCCTAAGAATGCAGTAAATATCGACAGTGAAATTTTCACCGAGTTTTGAACAGATTTTTGTAGATGGTACATGCTTGCAACATGAAAGCAGACCTATTATGGTATCACCGGATCAAAGAACTCGGTGTTGGATAGACGTCGACATAGCTACCAGTCGCAGATTGAGAAAAACAATTTTATAGAGGACATTCCAATCAATTTTAGAGGAGTGTAGACACCGAAAGTGAGTACCATCTAGTTTTGGTTAGTGAAACTAAAGATTGTCAGAGTAGAGGTTTGACCCAAACGACTTACAGGACAATATTAGCTGTGTTTTTTTGAGTACCTTGTTCTAGATCTTCCATATTCTCGAGAGAGCAAATTGTTCTGTTGATTGAAGCGAACTATTTGTACTGTTCGCTTCATTTAAATCTTTCTATGACAATGTATGAGGCGTTCTTTTGTGTACCTTTTGTTCTGCTCTGTTCTGCTGGCACAAAAGAATACAGCTATTAATATATTGGTATTTACGGAGCATAAGCTACATGTATCTGAAGCTGCCGACATTTATCACGTATTAAATGAGATTGAGAAAGACATTAAATCAGTGGTGGAAGAAAGCTTATGCTACGTAAAAATGGGTTGACAAATTAAATCAGTGAAGAAATACTGTACATACATACTGTAAATTGCTGACCAACGTGGAGGAACAGCTTAGGTTGGTGGAAGAAATATTGCGCAACGAACTATCTATACTGCATCGTCTAGAAAACATTGAAAGATAATCATTATGTTATGGTGTACATAGAACTGCATCCGAAAAAAATTTTTTTTTTGTTACTAAATCGCTGACCAATGATAAAGTAACAGGAGTAGATGTTCCTACATTTATCAGATCAACAACTTCCTGATCATTGTAGAACAAAGCGCAGAGTAAGGCATTTTAACTGGCTTTTGTTTATTATGTGAACAGGCTTTCGATAAAGTAGACAGAAATTATATATGGAAGGCGATAAGTAGCCAAATATGACCTCACTAAAAATGTTGAAATCAGAAGGCTTTTATGTAAATTTGTGAGTTTTATCAATGCAAGATATCTACAACTTTCGCTAGAAGACATCAACGATATCTTTATTATTCCAATCGATACAAGACATGTGGCATATAATCAGTAGAAGGGTAGGGTAAAGCGTCACGCTAATTTAGATTATGTTGATAATATCTGCTTACTGTCTCAGAACTAACAAACCAACCACTAAGAAGACAAGGGAAATTGCGGATTAAGTTAAAAGATCTCACACGTAATAGAATTTGAATCTTTGAGAATTTGAAAATAAGATAGAACTATTCATGAATAGCAAAAATACAACAACAAGCAATAATTGGTAACAAAAAGAGTGAAGTACATATAGAACTCTGATTTAGTCGTACTTTTATAAAACGGCCAGACCACAAGCTACCCTTGAACTTTCTTTGCATTATAGACACAGATAAAGCCTTCATGGCACGATTCCTCTGCCTGTTCTATCATCATGCTTTCCGGCATGTAATTGTTAACATTCGCATTCATTTTGCCTGGCAACAAGGCGAGGTTGGCAGTTCATTTGGCGCAAATTTAAAACTCTACTTTAATGCATACATTCGCGTGAATTCATATGAATTTGATTGCAGAATGGCCAAATGTGCTTTATACTGACGAGAAAATCCTTAACATTGATGGTATTGATGGCTGTTTATTTTATTGTGGCACGACAAAACAGTTTAAGAGGAAGTTAGAATGAGCAGAAACTTCAGTGGGGGCAGTGTGATGGTTTGGGATGGATTTTAAGCCAAAGGAACTACTAAACTCCCTTTGTTGCCAGGCAAATGAATGCGGATGTTAAAATTTAAATACTGGAAAGCATGATAGTTGAATAAACAGAGGTATTGTATGGTACAGACTTTATCTTCCAGCAAAATAATGCTGCCGTCCATAATGCAAAGAGGATTAAAGTGTGGCTTGTGGTCTGGAAGGCGGTAACTATACCTTTTCAACTTCAAATTGGGAATAAATAATAAATATTTTATTGCAACAAATATAACAATTTTAAATTTGATTAGGCTTTTGAAAAATAAAAGAAAGTTTTTTTTATTAATATAGTGTCATTATTAATTAATTCATTCTTAAAAATGTCCTACATCAAGAAAGTTCAAGCAGATAATATAAGGAAGCAAATCTGCTTTATATAATACTAACGAAGATTGGAGGGCACTTGCAAAAACTTTAGGCGTGAAGAAATCAACTTGCTATCGATGGGTGAAAAACCAACAAATACCTGAACAAAAACGTGGTGGGAAGCGAAAAATAAAAATTTCTAATTAACATTGACTGTTTATAGAAAGATGTATTGAAGAAAATCCTAGAATAACTTTAAAACAACTGAGAGATAATTATCAAATTGTTGTTTCTGCGGAATGTCTTAGAAAACATTTAGATGGAAGAGAGCCTGAAAGAGCAAACATTGAAAGTAATAAAAGAAAACGATGTGATTATGTTCAAAAAATTTTAGAACATCAATCTAACAATGCATCGATACTTTACATGGACGAAACTAATTTTAACTTATATATATCGAGAACCAAAGGTCGTTCCAAGAAAGGAACTCGTTGCACTCACATTGCAGGAGGCAGTCGAGGATCTAATATACATGTAATTGGGTCTATAGGAAATATGGGCTTAATTCATCATGAAATTAGAAGAGGAGCATTTAAGAAACCAGAAGCAAAAGAATTTATGCGTCGTTGTCTTCCTTGTCATGCTGCCATTGAAGAAGTATTCCAAGAAGATGAATTTCTTAATAATTACCTATTTATTCTCGCACCATATAGCCGAATGTTAAATACAATTGAATATGCTTGGTCAAACCTAAAATCTGGAGTCAAAAGCGATTTGACTATTCAAATGCCGCAAATCCTAGCTGGTGAAGGCAGATCAAATTTGACGCAGACCGAGCTCCGTCTACTACGGCTAGAAAATAAAATTCGCGCAAATATAACGACAATGATTACCTACTGTTCCAAATTTAAACCGACACGTCGCTCATATTCAAAAATTTATATGGACGCGATAAATATGATTGATATGACTTTTTAATTAATACAGTAGTTCGGAACTTTGAGTCGAAATTGTTTAGTTTCAATTTGAATTTGTTTAGTTCCAATTTGAAATTGTTTAGTCTCAATTTGAAGTTGAAAAGGTATAGAGAAGAGTATAAAAATTTAATAAAATCAATGCCAAGTTGGATTTTCCAAGTGGCATAGAAAAATGGAAGCAACGCATTATTAAAAATCTTTTAAAATATTTCGTTTTAGAAAAGTACGACTAAGAGGCGCTCAGCGCTAAAACGGCCTAAGCCACAAATTTCCGCATTTTCGAAATTTATAAATGACAAAAATGGCCTAAGCTGTAGTATGAGCCATCTTTAATAAAGTTGAAAAGTTTATTTTACACTGGCAAACAAATCTAAAAACCTATATGCTAAAACGGCAGTAACTTAGGCCATTATTCAGTTCGTCGGATTATCGAAATACCAGGAAAATCTTGTGAAATAGGCCATTACTGCAATTTAACATGATAGAACAAGTCGAAACAGAAATGCTTTTTCTGCCATTCAACTGCCTTTGAAAGAAGTCTGAATGCAATCGCTGAGTCAGATTTTATTTGAATGTACTCATGGCCTCACGCATCTTGTGCAATTTGTGAAAATATCATTTTCTGTTAAGCTTTTGGGCAGTGAAAATTGAGAGTACTTTTTGATTTTTAAAATTTAAATTATTACTTATGTTATTATATACATAGTGAGTTCAAAAATTTACAATATTATTAATTTAACAAGATAAGTTATTATCATAAAAATTTTTATTATTATAAAAAACTGATGTTCAGTTTTGTTCAATAAATTAAAGGTGATAGGATTTAGAATGTCCGAAAATCAGTACGAAGAGCCGTTTGAAGATTCAGGATCAGAATATGAGCCATTATTGTCCTGATCTGACGATTCAACTGATACAGAACTTCAGTTCAGACCAACACATTCATCAATAGAATCGCAGTTTCGGTCATCGAATTCTGGACAAGAACGGCAAGCTGGGCCATCAGGTCTGCAAAGTCAACCTTCTAGCACAGCATCTGAAGAAAGTGACCAACATAAAAAAAAATTTAGAAAACGAATTCGTAACGAAGCCAACTGGAAAAGAAATGTAAGAAAAATTAAACGAGCAAGGGGTGAATCCTATTTAAACACCAAAGGCATTATTGTTCCTGAAAAAGTTCATAAATTGGTACAATGTACGTGTCCCAAAAAGTGTCACAGTTTTTTCGATGAAAATAAACTTGAAAGTATTTTCCGAAACTTTTATAATCTTAGTAACCACGACTTGCTGTCATCGTACATATCTGCACTAATAGCGGTAAAAGAAAAGAAAAGTAGTAGGTGACAGTAGAAGAAATAAAACCAGAATATACAAATTACCTGGGGAAAATAATGTGGACCAAGTTGTATGCAAACAATTTGCAAGTTTCTGATGGTCGCATAACACACGCATTAAAACACAAAGCAAAGAAAGCTCTTCAACAACACCGAAATTAGATCAAAGAGGAAGACATGAAGCGCATAATAAGACTATCCATGAGACAATAGAGCTGATAAAGTTATTTATTGAAAAGTTTCCCACATATAATTCTCATTATTCAAGAAACAAAAATATTAACAGGCAGTATCTTGCACCTGACCTAAATATAACATTATTATACAATCTGTATGTTCAGTCTTCCTCAAATCCTGCATCAAAATACGTTTTCACAGAGATATTTGCAGAAAATTTTAATTTACATTTTCGTTCACCGATTTCTGACAGTTGCAAAAAGTGCGATATACTAAAGATAAAAATTGAGGCTGAAGAAAATTCTGTTAAAAAACAAATATTAGAAAATGAAAAGGAACTACATCTTCGAAAAGCTGAGTCTGCTCGAAAAGGAATGGCACAAGATTCTAAAGCCAATAAGGACGAAGTCGCTTTAATAGCTTTTGATCTAATGAAGACATTACCAACACCGGTTATTTCTACAGGAGTGGCCTATTACAAGAGGCAATTGTGGACATATTGCTTGGGGATTCATGACCTACTTAATGGAAGCGCCTTTATGTACACTTGGCATGAGGGCATGGCTTCAGGTGGTCCTCAAGAGATAGGATCTTGCATTATGCATTATGTGAAAACCTAATAATGTATAGTAATCAATGTGGTGGTCAAAACAGGAATATTCGGATGAGCATAATATGCAATTATATTGTCAATTGTCCATCATTTACAGTAGGTCTCATAGATCAAAAAGTTTTAGTGTCCGGTCATTCCTTTCTACCTTGCGATCAAGACTTTGGAAAAAAAAACATAATATAATTAAAATGTCATCAGAAGACATTAAAAATTTCAGTCCTTTGGCATATGTATCTAGTTAAAAATAGAAAAATTTCAACAAATAGATCAAAAGTACAGTGGCTAAAAATCCAGCGGCTTCGTTATGACAATAAAAGTCCTTTTATTATAAAGTACAAATACTCAAACAACGAAGAAGTAGTATTGGTAGAAGGAATATATCACTAAATCACTAACAATGGATCTAGAACCACTCTATCCAGGAGGAAGAGAAATTTAAAAGGCAAAATATAAAGATTGACAAGAACTGAAACAATTTATTCCGCCAATTCATCACAAATTTTATGACGATTTAAACTAATGCAAAAGCTGTCGATAATGATATTTCAGAGAATGAAGAGGACGAATAATGTTGATCAATACAGTTCAATTTACCAATGACGAATAATGTTGATCAATACAGTTCAATTTACCAATGACGAATCATAAAATCATATTTTTATGTACAAAATTATGTTTATCGTTCCAGACATAGCAGTCTAACCCTCATTATTTAAAGTCTTTTTATATTTTTGTCGATGAAAGACGACCTAACCCATTTTTTTTTAATTTAATTGTTTTTTTTTTCTTTATTTAGTAAAAAAATTTAATCTAAATCAATATAAACTGAATTTAAAAGTATTGTTTGTAAATTTGCATAAAAAAAATAAAAAAAATTATTTTGAAATTTCTTGTTTTTTTCAAACCTATTTATCTCTATTTAAAAAATTTGGGCTTAGACCGTTTTAGCGCTAAGCGCCTCCTATTGATGTCTGTTGATTGAGGTTATGCCTACCTGGGGCCGGATTCACTAACTCGGAGAGTTTGGGAGATGAGAATTTTCGTTTTCCCCGGTTAAAACTCCCCAACTCTCGATTCGAGATTCTCTAATATACTTGAGGAGTTAAAGAAAACGTAAGAAGTATCGAAATGTTGAAAGACGGATAACTCTGTGTGGGAGGGTCGTAGACCATTGCGGTTTTTTCCTACGGATTTAGGGTCTAGAGTACAAAAATATAGGTGAACAATTTCTGAGGGAGGGGCTTTTGCGGATGGGGAGTCGTACCACCCCCATTGGGGGTTGTCCAAAATACGTCATGTTTGTTATCAAATTAATTAAAGAGGGAGAAACGGGTAATCGAGTGGCGTAGTTTTTTTTATCATTTTAATTTCATAACTGACTTTTTACCGCCGAATGACGGATTTTATGTACGTGGGTCATATACACCCCAGTTCCTATATTTTGCATATATTTCCTCCGTTCTTTGTTTCACATCCATTAGTACTCTGTTGTGAACATTTTTCTCATAGTAAGTGAATTTCCACGACTTACCAGTTCTTCATAAAGATGAGTTAAATTTTTGTACCAGAAAACGGCCATTTTTTAATCTTAAGAAGGACTGATTCACTTCTTTTGCAGTTATCTCCAAAACTATTTACCGGAGTCAAAAACTAATTACATATCTAATTGGGGGACAAAATGTAGATGCGATTCCATCCTACATACAAGCTTTAACGTGCATATTTTAAATTTTTATAGCATCTCTTCTGTACTGGAAGACGACCAAATTGACCATATTCGCGTGAATTACAATTTTTATCGGGTACCTTGAGACACAAAAATCCTTATTTCTCTGTAAGTATTGCAAGGATTTCCATAATTTTGTAAACATAGCCAGGATATGCAGTGAATCCATAAATCAATATGAAAATCCTAGGTACATTGGTACCTTCACAAAGGACAATAAAAGCAGCCAATACTGTCAGTTGAGAAATATTTTTCTTACTTCTCCACAACTAACACAGCCGAGAGTTTTACCGAGTTGAATAGAGAGTTTGGTAAATCTCAATACAAATTCCACGAGGTACAGAATTCCAAGTGGAGAGTTAAGTGGGTGTCACACCGGGAGCGGCGCGGCATTTTTCAGTTGCCGCTGCACGATTGTTCTTGCAAAATTAAATGTATAAGTGACACCGGGAGCGGCGCGGCACGGCAAAATTGTTGCCGCGCGGCGATTTTGGAGATTACTCAAAAACACAATTTTGCCGCTGCCGCTGGCGGCAAAAATCCTTTTCATTCGAAATAAGTCCGCACAATTCGTTAAATGAGGCATTTTGCATTCTTAAGTATTTTGTAATCGAACCTCATCACTTTTCGCTGTTTTTCTTCAAACAGAGCTACTAATAATAGAATTTCTTCCTCGGAACTAGAGTACATTTGGATAAATTTTGCCGCTCTCGGTGTGAACACTCTATTTTGCCGCGTGCTATACCGTGCCGTGCTTCGCCACGCCGCTCCCGGTGTGACAAGGGCTTTAAGGCAAAAGAACTCTCAACTCCAGAACTCTCCCAGTTAGTGATTCCGGCCCCTGCAAGGCCAAAAAAACGTATTTTGTGACTTTATTTTTAAACAAGTAAGCTAGAATTGTTCTAGGTAAAAGACTCTGATATATGTGTCTTCATAGATGATTCGAAAATGGATGTGGGAGTCAGGGCCGGAATGCGTCTTGAAACCGGTCCGGGCGAATGACGACAAACCAGCTCCTTTGGGTCTTCCAAAATGACTTTTTTATAAGAGGCAAACAACCCAAATTATTATTAAAACAAAGAAGTTAGAACCACTAATCATAAATAATAGATAAAACTGGATTTTTTTCTAGAATTTTCAAGATTTAATAAAGAAGAGGAAGCAAGAAATTTTTATAAATACAGGAAAAAGGTTTGCATAAGATATGTAGGTATAAGAGAGTTTGGCCATTTCACCATTAAAACTCATACAGGGTTTCTCTGTGAAAACAGTATCCGAGAGATAAACAATTTTACTTGTGAAGCAGAGCCGAAACAAGAGTGAGGCAAATGGGGCACTTGCCTCAGTCGTTGAGGCAGGCGATGAGGTGCTTATTAAAATAAATTGTTTTCAAATTGAATTTATACGCTTGACAAGGCTGACAAGTCCATCAAAATTTGCTGAAAACGTTAAAGAAACAAAAAAACAAGGAACAAAATCGGCAAAGTGCGATTCGGATTTGCGCACGAAGGGTTCCGTACCATCGTACAAAATTTTACATTAATGTACTTTTTATTTATTTTTTCAAATGAGAGTAGGCGTCATTTGAAAAACTAATCCTGTCATGTGAAAAAATTATGCCTGCTTATGATAATAATAATGAATTCGAGTAAAACGAGGAAAAAACGCCGAAGAAATCACGTTTCGTGTATGGAGGCCCCCTTTAATTTTTAATTTAATTTAATTTTTATTATTTTTTGTTATAGCAGCAATAGAAATACACATTCTGTGAAAATTTCATCTGTCTATCTATTACGGTTCATGAGATACAACCAGTGCCAGACGGACGGACATCGGAGGCTTTGTATCAGGATTCCCGTTTTCCTCTTTGGGTACGGAACCCTAAAAAGCGATCCGAACTTTTTAAATTACAACAAAAGCCTCGCACACCAATTTTTGCATCGATTGATCTTCTTTTATTCTAATTGTCATGGAAGTTCGAAACATTGGAATAAGTTTCCGAAGATCTGGCTTTCCTTTCCGAGACGCCGAGAGTCTGAGCAAAAGCGTAAATGTTGAAATCGCGCTCCGAATTTTCTAACATTGCTAATGCCGTGTTGCTGTGAACTCCGGAAACTGGGTGCTAACCAAAGGGTTATTCTCTGCTGGATGCCTGGTGACAATGACATGCTTGGAAACGAAGCAGCTGATGCTTTGGCCAGAAAGGGCTCCTCTATGACTACCTGTCTAGCAGAGGAACCCATAAATTGACCTCTAGATTCAGTGAAGAGGATTCTAGACATACAAGCATGCACGCTGGCAAATCGCAGATGGGGAGAATTGACCACATGCGCGATTTCAAGACATCTGTGACCCGAGGTTTGCCCTAGGAGGACTGAATCTCTGCTGAGGAGGAACAGCAATGATATGTGTAACCTTATAGCCGTTATTACTGAGCAGCACTGTCTCTTTGGTAAACATGTAGAGCGCATGGAACCTCCATATAATGACTTCTGCAGAAACTCTATGGATGGGGAAGAGGTTGAGCAACTGATGTGTGAATGCCCTAACCTTGCCAAGCGTAAGAGAATTGGGGAGCTGGATGGACCTGGTAAGGCTTATTTTAACTCTTGTGGCTGGTTTCAGCGCACTACCTAAGTCTGAGGTATATTTTCAAGGTAGGTTAAAGTGGTATCACAATGGACTGCAAATGGTATAAGTGAGACAAATTGCAGGGGTTTCCGCGGTGGCCGCCCTACCCTAACCTAACTCAGAATGGGTCTAAGACCAATTCTTATGATAACCTACATGAATGCCCGTATGTAGTTTCGCATGGTCACTCATCTGTGCAAGTTTGTTTTTCGAAGTGGTTTTTCGCATATATTTCTAGAATGGTTCGTCGGAATGTGAAAGTGATTATATCCAATTTCATAGGATTTCATATTATGAAGAACTTTTCAGTACAATAAAAACGTCTGGGACTGATCGTTTTCACAATATACATAAAAATCCTAAATGTTTATATGGCAACACCGAGAAGGGGCATGATTCTCGAGTTATCGTGAGAACGGACAGACGGACGTGCAAAAATCAAAATAACTTTTAATATTATGCGTGCGTGTCCAATGCACATTACCTCCACCAGCATTATTTCTGTGCGTTACAAATGGAATTACAAACTAAGTATACCCAATGCTATAGAACCCACGCTTTACTTTTTACGGGTGAGAGGCATTCGGGGGCGGAATAATTCCGAAAGGACACGTTTCGATCGGTGATGATACAATTATTTTATTTAACTATATAGCATTCTTTATTTGTTTGCGAGAGGCATAAAGGTTAGAGTGTTTGATGTGCTCGTCGATTTTCTGCTGTAAAAAAATGGACCATAGAATTTGCATCAAATTTTGTGTAAAAAATGAAATTAAGTGTTTCAAAACACTCGAAATGTTGACAGTGGCATACGGTGAGTCTACTCTGAGAAAAAAAATGTTTATAAGTGATACAAGCTCTTCCAAGAAGGCCGAGAATGTGACAATGACGAACCCCGCTCTGGACGCCCCAGCACGTCAACAACTGATAAAACGTTGAAGAAGTGAAGAAAATGGTGTTGGGAAATCGTCGAATCACCACTAGAGAAGTTGCTGCTGTCTCGGTTGGCTCGTACCATCAAATTTTGTCGGATGTTTTGCACATGAGACGTGTGTCAGAACCGTCACATGAGCATAGCTCAGGAGTTGTTGAATGACTTCAATGATGATTCTGATTTGCTCGAAAGGCTCATAACTGGCGACCAAGCCCCCTGCGACTTTTTTCTCTTCCCAAAACTGAAGAGACCCATGAAAGGAAGGAGATTTGCAACGATTGAGGAGACAAAAACTGCATCGCTGGAAGTGCTCAAGGTTATACCAAAAAGTACTTATCTTCGAGGATTGGAAAAAGCGTTAGCACAAGTGCATTATATCTGAGGGGGATTACTTTGAAGAATACAACATTAATATTGATGAATAAAAAAAAAGTTTTTGATAAAAATATAAAGTCACCTTACTTTTTGAACACAGCTCGTATATCAAAAACTGAAACTTAATTGAACACGCACACAATTAATTTCGGTAATCATATAAGGAACTACTGCGGAGAAACATTATTGTTACTGGTACGTCTAAGAAGCAGAAGGGGAGGAGAATCCTCTCGCTTCGACCTGAAGCGCGTGGGTTTTATAGGTACTGAAAATTCCTTGAGACTAAACAAGTAACAAATCTAAAATTGGTCTACGACTAATTCTTTTAATACGCTAGAAGACTGCCCGTATGTAATTTGGGTGACTCAGTGAAAGATTGATTGTTAAAGTAAACATGATTATAACTAATTTGTGTGCCCAATTTAGTCCATTTTTGAAGGTTTATTCACTATTACTATGAAAGCACAGTGTACAAAATTTCGGCTCTCTGCATCGACGCGTTCTCAGACAGAGTTCAAATATATGGTGAAAAACAAATTTTTTGTTTGGCAACCCTCCGAACTTAAATCTAAAATGTTTTTAAAAAACCCGTTTATAATCTTTTATTCATATAAGTGACCCAGGCCACCTCTGGGTTGTTATGACAGCCCTGTCTGCAGCCCTCATTCAAAAAGTGTTTATAAAATTCCAGCATATATCATTGTGCTTATGCTTAATTTACAATCATAGTAAAACGACATCGTTAAAACTAATTCGTTTTCTGAATAATGCATAAATACATGAAATATGCATGTAGTGGTAAACTGCCAGTTAGCCCTAGAGTCTACACCAAGGTACAAATGAACCTTTGCGGAGAAAACAATTGCAATTTGAAATAGAAACATTTGTCGCAGCAAGTTCAAATTCTTTTATAGCCTCAAACATATCTTTTACTGGCCATATATGCTTGCATGTCGGAATATGTATACCAAAAGTATTTCAGGAACCTTATTATGGAAGTCGAGGCGATATTCTTACCTCGACTGTATAAAAGATTAGGGAACTAAAAAATAAACAAAAATGGTCTTGAATCGGGATATTTGGGATACATGGAGCGCTCGTCTTACAAACCTCACGAAAACACACTGTGGATGAGCAACTCTACTCATATCGAGATCAAACCAAATTCACTAAATACATATATCCCCAGTAAGCCGGCCAAATATGGAATTAAAGTCTGGTGGGTGGTGGATGTGAAACTCTGTGTCGAAATGAGTTGCCATTCCTTGGAACAATTCGGAAAAATAAACCATACATTCAGACTGAAATGCTTTCTCATAAAAGCAGACCTGTAGAATGTTCTGTGCTTGCTTGGTATTTTTTTTTATGATGTTGCCAAAGCTCAGGGGATACCCCCTGTTTCCGTAGCACAGCCTTGACAGGAAAGGAATAAGGGGTAGGGAATTGAGGATTATTGGGTTGAGTAAAGTAGGTGACGGTGCGCATTACGATTGAATGTTTGTGGCTCATAGTTGAGGGGGAAAACAGATGATGGCAAACTGTTCCACATTCGTGCTGTTCTGGTTACGAATGATTCACGGGATTTCATGGTACGGCCGAATTTGACTTCAAGGGTGTGAAGATGAGCTCGGGTTACATCACGTGTGGTGCGAATGGGAAGAATTCTACAAGGGAGCAGGCTAAAAATTTCGTCAGAGCAATGACCATAGAAGTAGCGATAAAAGAGAGACAGACATCCGAAATTACGTCGGTGCTCTAGGAAATCAATAGTTGCTATTGATATGTCATCGTTAATAAGCCTAACGCGAACAATGTAGTGCGTCCAGCCCCTGCCCAAATATAGGAATTGTATTCTAATCTAGGCCAGATATGAGACTTGTAGATTTGCGCCAAGTCTGATGGATTTAAATATTTCTTGCATCTTTGCAAGAAGCCCAGGTATTTCATCGCGTTTTTGGCAATACCAAAAATGTGATCGGACCAACTAAGATTGTTACATATTTCAATGCCTAAGATGTTAAGAGATGGTGAGTTCGGAATATCTTCTCCATCGACGGAAATGGGTTGAGCGAAGGAGCTGTATATTTGTAAAAAAACAACAGTTTGCGTTCTTCACAGTGTAAATAAAGGCTGTGATTCTCTCCAGTGAAGCAAAGTATTTGGGAATTATACTCGATTCCAAGCTGAGCTGGAAGGTTAATCTAGAAGAGCGCGTGAAGAAGGGCAGTGTGGCATTCTACACGTGCAAAAGAATATTTGGCAGAAATTGGAATTAAAACCCAAAGTGGTACGATGGATGTACACAGCCATACTTCGACCCATCCTCTGCTACGGCTCCACGGTCGGGTGGACGGCACTGACGAGGAAATGCAACCTGGATGTGCTGTCAAAAATTCAGAGGGCTGCTTGTATGGGAATAACTGGGTGTCTGCGCACCACATCCACGGCAGCATTGGAGGTCATACTTGACTTACAGCCACTGGACCTCTATTGGAGATGTGTAGCTGCAGTTAGCGCTGTCAGGCTGAAGGCGGCGGGTTGGTGGATATAGAGGGTGTTGGGCACTCCAATATACTCCAGAAGATAGACTGTATATGTATTGCAGGGAAGAAATAGAATACTAAGTACCAATCTTGACTTTTGGTACGGGTGTCAATGCAATGATGCCCACCAGGAGTGACTGGGATGGGAAAGATATGGTCGTAGCATCCGATCTTTCTATCTCTACGGATAGTTCCAAGACAAGCTCGGACACAGGGGCCGGAGTGTACTCCACTGATCTACAGTGGCAGTGCTTTTCTGGCAGAACTCGCAGCGATTTATCAGGTGGCAACATTGGTATCCATGTGCAGATGTGCAGATGTGCAGAGAGCCCTCACGGCATATATGCATATAGTGATAGCCAGGCAGCCATCAAGGCGCTGGATGCTGTGCTGATAAAATCAAAATTGGTGCAGTTATGCAAGAGTAGCCTTGAGGTATTGGCTACAAGGCACAAGGTAACTCTATGCTAGGTACCTGGCCATAATGATATCTCAGGCAACGAGATGGGTGATGAGTTGGCCAAAAAAGGCTCTGAATTTGATAGCTCCGCAGCGGTAGCTTATGTGAAGATCCCAATCGGAGCGATAAAAGAGGAAAACATCAAGGCGCCTATCAAAAGGTAGGCCTCCGGTGGACCACCTGAGATACCTGTCGTATTGCGAGGCAATTGTGGCCTGCATATGACAGGAAAAGGACAAGGGAGCTGCTTAATGGCAGCAGAACAAACACCAGGAATCTAGTAGGGGCTTTACGGGTCTTTACGGGGATAGCGTCGAACGATATATGCAGGAGCTGTAAGGATTTGGAGGAAATCGAATCCGTCGAACACGTCCTGATGAATAAAAGAAGTAGGCTATTGGGTAGCTACTTCTTTTCAGGTCTGGGGGAGCTGCAAAGTAAAGAATTCAGATATATCCTGAATATTCTGAGAGAAACAGGATGGATCTAGGTAAAGACTCTTGGAGATATATTGAGTTCCCTCAGGAAAGTAGAATGGATCTGTGACGGCTTGAAAAGGTTATTTAATGGGGCCTAGAGGTACAATGGACCCAATATAGGTCTAAGTAATGCAGGCTGGTTGCCTTGCGGCACCCCTCTTACCTAAGCTAACCTAACCTAAGGCTTAAGGATTATCATGTTTGTGAAAATATAATTGAACCACATGAAAAAGAAAAAAATGTATAACTTCTTTGAACCTCGTCTTATTTCTTTTATTTTTAGATAAAAGACAGTCAAATAAACATAAAAAATTTGTCCTTAGTAACAAGGAGGTGCTGTGTACCTTGGCATATCAACCAGAGGGTCTGGGTAGGGTGTATACTCTAGACCTTAGAACAAAAAGGAATGCGGGTATCGTATAAAATTCGTGTACATGAGTGAAGCTTTCTTCCCCTCATCATATCTCAAAGGGGCCGACCCTTAGATCATATAACAAAAAGGATAGGCTATGCTGTGTAAAATTCGTGTACGTGTCATAGGCATTTTTTTGCGACACGGAGTGGAAATGACAAGTGGGGTATCGCCTTGTTGTTCGTCAGTTCGACAATTCTGATTTATTTCTAACATTTCACATTTTATAAAAACAATTTCAGTTTTCTTTTAGTTATTTTGTATTATAGAAGTGATTAGAAGTTGTTTATACTTAATAACAGTGGGAAACAATAGTGAAATATTGTTTTGTGAATCAGATTTTATATAATCGGAGACTTCGGAGTCTTGAATTATCGTGATGAAGTGCGCTGTGCTCTGCTGTAGAAACAACCGGATATATTTTCTTACGAAATCATTTGTTAGGCAAGTATAATTTTTTTTATAGAAATCAACAGCCGTGGCAAAAAAGTTTAACATTTTACAATGACGGTTTATTTGTTTAAAATGAATTGTCATTGTCGCCGGGGGTCATCCCGTGTGACTGATTAAAAAAAAATTGTTTTTTTGCATAAGTTGCATCCAAATATAGTGCAGAATATGTGGGTAAAATAATTTTCCGATATTCTGAGCCGTTCGAAAGTTACAGCGTTAATCAGGGCTGGTATTTGGAGCGTGCGCTCGAGCATCGGACCCCTTCTCTTGCACTTTGGTTTCTTACCACGATATCTCAAAAACGGTTTGACCGATTGCCTTGAAATTTTAACGGTAGATTCGGCAAATATATAGTCATCGAGTGAACTAAAATAATGCAGAAATTCCGAACCTTTTTTTTTTGTAATAAAATGATCGAAAAAAAACACGAAATTTGAAAATTAATTTTGAAAAACATCTCAATTATTCAAAGTTCAATATTTGCGAATGATTGTAGTTCATTCGATAGCCACAGCTTCATAGATTGAAACGCCGTTTGGTTTTTTGAGTTCAGATGAGCCAATTAGCCTGAATCATGGCGACCGTCGATAAACTTTTTTCCGACATGGGTGCCTTTGTAGTGGTGCAAACCGCATTGTGATAAATATTTTGGTCTGAAAACATTTTGGCTTACTGCTGAAATGGCAATTAATATATACTAAAAAGTTCAAACTTCTACATTTTTATTGTTCGTCAAAACAGCATCCCAAAAAAAGGTGAAAAAACAGGCGGTCACACGGGGTCACCCCTTTAAGTTACAAAAGCCATACAAAGGTAACGCCAAAAAATATTGTCAGAAAATAAATGGGGCACTAGGAAAATTCTTAAAAATTTAAAAAGTTATAGAAATATTATAAATTATAAACTTTAAAACTAATTTAAAAATTTTGCGATATAATGGGATTTCTTCTATTGATTTTCTTCAATACTTAATAAAGTTTCAACTACTAAATTATATGCCCGGTGTGAAAATATCGTAGTTTACTACTTCCATGACTAAAACGAATACATCGATGCGGTTCTACCGCATAAAGAAAAATGCTTAAGTTTTTCTTCCTCATAGCCTATCATTTTTGTTATATGATCTAAGGGCCGACCTTAATGAAGGATGGAAAATGCAAAGCAAATGTGATGCAACCACAAAAATAACAAGTAGCGAGTGGGACCAACGACGATAAAGCAATGAGCGCGTAGAAATGGCAACAAATTTGCACTCTTATTAGAATTAATTTGACAACTGTTTCTGTTTGATATGTGTTCTAATCTCTAGAAACTGTTGACTTGTCAATTATAATAAATGTAATTGCTTTCTCGATTTCATTGCGAAATTACATCAAAAGAAGTATTTGGTCTCAATAATTTATACTAAGGACATATATTATAATAAACTAAGAAATTGTGTTGGACAAATTCTAAAATTTTAAATTATGCTGAATACACATGAGGTATTACTCAATCTATATTCTTTGTGCTGATTAACTATTGCACATAAGTTCGTGCTCATGGTGTCAAATGAATGAGAGAGAAGAGACATTTTTTTTGCAAGCATAGCATGAGATTTCAAATGCAAGAGTGAGAAGAAAAACTAAAATCCATGTCCGTTTTGACGATGTCGTTTTACAATGAGTTGTAGATTAGGCATTTATGCACTAAGGTTTTATTCGAAGCCGTATTGAATTGTATAATTTACCGAATAAACAAACATATTAAGTCGCGAAAAAGCACAAAAAATAATTTCAACAAACGAAATGTGTAGAATATCCGGTGAATGTTGTTTTTTTTTCAATTTTATCTTATCAGTTTCTCTTTCTGAACGATGCGATAATAAAAAATTTCCTGTTTCTAATTAGACATAGCCAATCAGCTCACCTTATGTCTGAATAATGGCGTAAAACTACTCTCCGTCTACTTTGCTGTAAGTCAGACGAAAATTTGCTGTGCTACAGTTAGCACAATTGCTGCGTCTTATTGCCTCAAGTAATAATAGAATAAAATTTGATTTGTGTTTCTGCTATTTCGAACAGTGTCACCAGAAAAAACTAAACTTTCACATAAAGCGTGTTTAGTTTATATTCAAAAGTGAATCCCGATCGGTTTAAAATAAGTTGTGAATTATATGGTGAATTAATTGGATTATAAAAGTAAAATTTATTGTGGTGAGTAAAATGTAACTTTTCCATACAAGTTCTGATTAATTACTGTTTGTAATATTACGAATAAAATTTTTTCAATAATAATTTTATTATTATCCAATACGGCGTTCGATTGGAAAACTTTTTGAGGGGTTTTGTCTATTATAAAAGTATATTGCAACTTTTTATACAAAAACAAAAAAAAAAGTTTTCTGAAAAGTTATCCTGATCCACTCAGGTTACATATAAATGAATAGTTATGTTTCTTTACCCGAAAGGGGCCATGCTTAAAAAACTTAAAGAGAAGCACGGTAACGCGAAAAATAACTGATGGAACGATGGAACCGAACCGAACTGAAAGTTCTAGAACATTTAATCATATCATATCTCATTTATAAGAGCACATTCTTCTCCAGGTCTTTTTTTTGGATTCTATTTTTTATGAACACCATGACTATCTATAAAATCTATTTTTTATTCAATATTTAAAGCGAAAAGAGATTTTTTTAAAAGATAATAAAATCATAGCCAATGGTGGTTAATATGAAAACATTAACGCAAAATTAAATTACAAAATTATCTTGATTGTATTTAGGTATTGCCAGCAATAAAATTTGCATTAACTGAAAAATTTTCTAAAATGAAGGAAATTTGACAAAGTCTAATAATATTTTATGTATGCATGTGTGTAACGTAATAGTTGTTACGGAGTAAAGGTTAAGGACAATGTTACTACTTTTAAATTAGGTATACCAACGTGCGAAAAAATAAAATAAAATCGGGTTTAATCTCAAAAGTTGTATTAAGGTATGTAACGGGACTCAGTAGTGGATACACCTATCGGGTCATCCTCATAGGATTAAAGAATTGCTAGTGAGTAGCATGATGATAGGGATCGAAACAGCTGTCGCAGTAGTAATAGACTTTCCTTTAAAATATTCTTTAATTTTTCAATTTCCACTACCGAAGTAGTTTAGCGCAGCTCCATTTTGTTTTACTTCCTATTACGAAACTTTCATATATATACGCAGGCAGGTGCACTTATATTACCATGCTTAATTAAGCCCAATTAATCGTGTGTTTAGATCCCATGACGGCGCAGAGACATTACAATGATTACTCGTTGAGAATTTTAGTCATTTGGTTAAGATAATTTTTTTAAATAATTTTGTTAGGAAAGGTATGAACATTTTATTATCGTTCGGAAGATATGAAAGCATGCATAAGATTATCAGAACACCATTTTTCTGTATGAATAGTAGTTTAGGGCGGAGAAGCTATTCAAATCAAACTTGTCAGTTTTACATAAGAACACTGCAAATATTTTAGAATGTAAGCACTTCGTTTGGCCTCGGAGGGAGTCTGTTTCATGGCTTGTGAAGTATTCTCGAACGTTTTGATACTTCCCAAGCCATGTATGCGATGTGAGTCCGTTTTCTAAAATCTTCTATATTGATACATATGGAAAAGTGCCAAAGACTGACTTTATATATGCTATAGAGCCTAAACTACTATCCATACAGGAAAATAATGTTCTAGTAATTTAAAGCTTGGTTCCTTATGCTTTAGACACACATCACTCTTAATGAAGAAATAAGTAACGACTCATTAGTCTATAATGATTCATTATAAACTGCGGACACACAGCCATTTCTTTAATTAAGTTGTGCTGTCAAACTGGTTTTGATAAACTTATCACCTTAAAGAAGCAATATGGATCGAATTAACGCGATAAACTTTGTTTTCATTTATTTTATTTTCAATTTAACAATTTCCAAATGACAAAAACATTATGTTTAAAGAAATATTTAAATATAATTTGTGATTTGCATTTCTTTGCACTTCTTCTTCTTATTTTTCAAATCGGCAGATGCACAGCGGAGCTCCATATTTACATTATATGCCAAATCTAGCACATTTTTCCTCAAGCTATAATGAGGAAAAATGTGCTAGATTTGGCATATAATGTAAATCTGGAGCTCCGCTGTGCACCTGCCGATTTGAAAATTATAGCTATAATGAGGAAAAATGTGCTAGATTTGGCATATAATGTAAATCTGGAGAAGAAGAAATGTAAAGAAATGCAAATAACAAATTATATATTGTCAATATTCCTTTTAATATAAAGTTTTTCTCATTTATAAATTGTTAAATTGAAATAAAATAAATAAAAACAAAGTTTATCGCGTTAATTCGATCCATATCGCTTCTTTAATGACATAAGAGTATCAAAACCAGTTTGACAGTGCAACTTAATTAAAGAAATGGCTGTGTGTCTGCAGTTTATAATGAATCATTATAGACTAATGAATCGTTAGTTATTTCTTCATTAAAAGCGCTGTGTGTCTAGGGCATTATTACCTTCCCAAGGGATATACTTATTATGAAGCTTACTTAACAAAATAATAAAATAGTTTTGATTACAAAGTAACCTTATCATTTTACGCTGCTCACTAACTCTCAACTGAGTAATAATTGCATGTGTGTACGTGCAGCCGGAGTTGTAGGCAGTTACATTCGACACATCAGCCCACCCGTAACCCCCGGAATATACAAGCCATGAACAAAGTCGAAAAAGAGAGCAGCGGGCCGGTCAGCCTCAGCAGGCAACATCCACAGTCTTACTGCAGGAGTTTTTTATAAGAAAGTTGCTTGCATTTTGTTCAAACACTATAATTTCCATAAATTTGTTCTACATGCTATTCTTTTTTTAAACTATTAGAAAGAAAACATATTTGGCTGCAATTTGTTTTAATTTCATTTTGCTGTGAGAGCGACAGTTTTGGGCTTTAGCACCTGCTTAAATTGAAATTTTAGCTTTCCTGCATGACGGGTATACAAAAAGCAGTGAGAGTGAGCTCTTACTGCATGCTGTACCCGGCACGTTATGGCCTTTTAGTGTGTCGGTGCCTTCGGCGACTTCATGGCTTGTATTGTATTATATTCCGGGGGTTACAGCCCACCACATATCATGCTGTCCATGACGGCACAGCGGCTGGCATTGGCATAGAATGATTACTCAGCTGAGAGTTTTTGTTTGAGGAATCGTAGTCATGTGGTTCAAATACCTTTTTTTAAATAATTTTGTTAGAAAACATATAAAAATTTTGTTTCAGTTCGGGAGATAAGAAAGCAAGCTTAAGATTATCAGAACGCCATTTTTCTGTAGGAATAAAAAATTAATAAAAATTAATAAAAAAATCAAACTTTTGTCAGTTTTACAGAAGACCACTGCAAATATTTTAGAATGTGAGGATGAGGACTCCGTTGGAGCTCTCATGTGGTAGGGACGGAGTCTGTTTCATGCTTGTGAAGTATTCTCAAGGGTTTTGATATACCGTAGCCACTCATGTGTGTGTGTGCCTGTGTGTTCGAATGTGTGCGCATGTGTGGCTATTTCGCAGGTTCGGACAAGCTAGGAAGCAGGCGAGATTTCGGAGTGTTTTACATTTAAAATGCACACGGCAAGAAAAGGAAGAAAGAAAGAAAGAAAAAAATCGAAAAAAAATCAAACTCTTTAAAACTTTATGAATAAAGATAAAAAATGTGAAAGCGCAAATTGCATGCAACGAAACAGAATGGCAAATGTTTCATTTTCGTAAATAAATAAGAAGTGGCCGAGTTTTCACGTTTTACTCTCATAAAATGTTCTCGCGCTTTTGTGAAAACCGTTTTTTGGTGAAAAATTGAGAGAATCGGTCAATGTTTTTTATAGCATGGCCAATGTTTGTTAGTGTAATTTCTATGCTAATTGAGCAGCACGTGCTTCTGTTTACATTCGTTTTGCTGTGAAGAGAAATTCTTGCTGGATTAATAATAATAATAATTTATTCGCTGGATGATATACACAAGATTTACAATCTTTTGTTGTATAATTAGAAAGGTGGCGCTAGATATAGTTATAAACAAAATGATAGAGAGAAAAGAATACATCTAAAAATATTAATATCTAAGGGTGTAAAAAAAGAGAAAAAAATTGGTGCAAAAATAAGAAAACAAAATATGTATGCAACATAATATGAATAATTAAGCAAAAGTACAAGTAATAACAAATAATTTTATACTATTTCCCAATACAGAGAGACAGTGGAGAAAATATAAAAAGATAGAGAAATAGAGTTAAGTGAGTGTTAATAAGCTTCTTTAATGCATTGACAGTGCCCACAGCTTGAATATTAAGAGGAAAACAATTCCATAAGCGAACCACTTGGACAAGGTAAGAACTTTCCATTACTAATTGATAGAAGCGCGGTAAAATTATATTTTTATTGCGTCGGGATGACGCGAATTGGAACATTTTCCCTGAGATACTCCGGCTTATTCGACTGAAGTAAGTTATACAAGAATATCAATTTTCTTTTATTTAAATACGACATCAATGAACAACCGACCAAAAGATGCCGAAGATGTGAGACATGGTCGAACCTTCTTAATCCATATATGAACCGAATGCAGTCATTGAAAGCAACCTCGAACTTACGTGCACATGAGCAGTCCAATCTAGGAAAAATCAAACTGCCGAAAATGAAATGAGGCAGTATCAATGTTTTTACTAATTTACAACGTGCGCTACTTGATAGAATGTTGGCTGAAAGCCATAATCGTCGCAGTACTGCATAAATTTTTCTAATCGTCGCACTAACGTTGTCACAACACCTCATATTATAGTGAAGGATGATCCCAAGCTTGGACACCTTACTAAGACTAGGCAATGGAATACCGTTTAGAGTAACCGGAGGAATGTCAATTTCGTTCGGTTTGGACGGAATCCCGATTGCCAACGTGTCTGCAAGTTATTTTCTTCGACAAAAGAAAGAATTTGCTTGGACATAACCTTTTCTAGCACTTTGGACAGGAAAGATAACAGGCTTGTTGGGCGAAAATCCGCCAAATATTCAGGAGAAGTTTTTTTTGGTATGGGTAGAACAGTGGCAACTTTCCAGCTACAAGGAAAATATGATGATATCAGACATCAATTTATAATGTGGAGAACATAGCTACTAATGTAAGGGAATAGCAGCTTAATAAAGCGTGGTGATAAGTTATCAGGACCAGCGGCATCAGATTTAATGGAATTCAATGCGATATATAGTTCATCTAGATTCACTGCATGGAATGAGAAAGGATTTAGCATTGCGTGCGAAATTTGTTTGCGGGGTGGCAAGTGAATGAACAGATATCTCACCAGAGGTTGACGGGAGTATATTAATACCTGAGGTGAAGTATGCGTTAAAATCATCTGGACTAAAAATACAATCTGATTTTTCCTTGCCAAAAACCCCAGCCTGCCTTAGATTACGCGTTGGCCCTGTTGCGAGCGACAGCGTAGATAGATCTGGATGCATTAGTTTTAAGACGTCTGTGTTGTTTATATAAGTGCTCACGTTCAATAATTAAAGCACGGACTGCAGGTGAAAACCATGGACAACCCTCCCGCTGAATATATTTTGTCTTAATAGGTACATATTTTTCATACAGGTAGGAAATCAGCGAAGTAAGAGTCTCCACTTGAAGATCGACCGAGGTTGAGTTGTAGATTATATCCTAAGATAGAATGCAACACTCTTCAATTAAAAAGTCAACTTGCATACGATTATAGTCGCGGAAGGAGATTCTATTTGGGAGTGGAGCTATTCCTAAGGAAAAATCGTAATTAACAAAGAGAAGATCATGATCAAATGAACTAGGCGGACTGATTTGGTTGTGAGAGACAACTTTATCATTATCTGTGACAAGGATTAAATCAAGTAGCGAAGGATTTGAAGTATTGAAATATGTAGGATAAGAATTTATTACATTAAGATGGAGGGACTGAACAAAATGCGAAAACCGGTTTGCTGAGCTATCCTGACGTAATAAATTAACGTTGAGATCACCTCCTACAATGACGTTTGCATAGTGTTGAGTTATTCTCGACAATGTGTACTCCAACTCAGGAACATTGTCGCAGTCAAAAGATTTCGGAAGACAATAAACTGAGGCTAGTACGCATTTTTCACTACCGGGGTCTATTTCGACACATAGGAACTCGATTGATTGATCCCGTGAAAACGAAATCTGTTTTGCCTTTATCCAGTCACGGATATAAATTGCTATGCCTCTCCCTGGCCTACAATTACGGTCATTTCTGAATAACTTATATCCTAGTATAGATACTAAAGAGATGGAATTTCGTTGTTCGACCAGGTCTCGCTAAAAAATATAGCATTAAAATTCAAAACCGAGAAGATATACCGAAATTCATCAATTTTATTGCGGATGCTTCTTGCGTTTATAGTACAGACTTTCAGCCCCCGGGAATGCTTGCCTAAAAGATTTAAAAGAGTTCTCACCTTATCCCAGCCAGAACAGCTATCCACACTCATATAAATAGGCGTCAATGACAATGCACTCAACTACCTTGCTAAAGATTATATTGGTTAAGATATTACTACACACTCTCTGCAGAAGAAAAAAGAAAACTTTTAAACCTAAAACCTTTAATGAGAGCTTAACTTTAGAAAAAATATAATTCATGTTTAAGAAATCACTACACATGAATCTCTGTACAAGAATAAAGAAAACTTTTAAAACTAAAACCCTTAACGTACGTTCAAGAAAAATAGAGTTCATTACTACAAAAGAAAGATCTAATTCGATTAATTAAGAAGAAATAGGAATAATGTTCATAAACAGCTATAAAAGACAAAAATAACATGAAATAGATAGCTTTGTACAATGAAATTATTATATTTACAGAGCACCGACTCCACACTTCCAGGTACAACATTTTCCAGCGTCAGCGAGTATTTATTTTGGTAGTAGGCCACGGAGTTGATCATAATTGAAAATTTTTGTTTCGTGATCTTCATTGCACTTTCTAACATGTAGGAGGCCATTCTGCGTTCTCACTGAATAAAGTTCCCCTTGCTTGCGATGCTTTATTGCCTCACGAAGAAGGTAAGTTGATGGGAGTTAAGCTCTCATTGATGTAAACATAGCAATCAGACGAGAAGCCCTCTAGATGCGATATTTTCGAGAAAAATGAGAATTTCATTCGAGAGGAATTTTGCATTTGCTTTCAGCATCTTGGTCAAAGCGAAATTTATCCTTTTCTTAAAAATAATAGGTAGTGTGACTGATGTACATTATTATGAATAGATTGATAGGATTTTGAGGGATTTAATGAGATTTTGTCGTTCGGGTAATCCTACGTTCTCTCGATTTTTGTTTTTAACTCTTTATCTTAGTTGCACTGCAATAATGCATAGCCACGTTTTTAGGTATATGAAATCACTTGTTTCATTCTAAAAACACCAGAAATTTTCCAATTTTGCTCTACAGCTTCTTAACTTGTCATTAGGTTAACTTTGGTTCAGTTGCGATCTCCGACTTCACTACTCATCTACCTCTCCAGGCATTTGGTTATGTCGGTTGGTATTACACTATCGGCGTAAAGGCTTGTACCATTTCATGAAGTGGCTAAAGATTTTAGACACATTATGTAAAAAGTCATTAAGCGTAAACTGTTACACTATCTGCCTATATTTCATGAAATGCCTAGACTTTTCGTAAAGTGCTGAGTTACATCAAGTGTCTACAATACATATATATTTTATTTGGAACTTGAATCAATCAGAAAAATCGGTTGCTGCATTCTCGAGATATGAATTTTTGAAAATGACGTTTCATCGTAAAATCACGAAATTTCTAACCTCCTTAGTGGGGGGCTGGGGTGTTGTAAGCGAAAAAAATACGTGTGATCTATTTTGGTATTCCATACAAATTTTAAAACTTTCATCCAAATCGGGTTGGCCGCAGAAAGTGCCGGCGACAGATGATATAATCTGAGATACCGGCGCGTAGAGAAGAAAACTTGCGTGAGGCGTGCGGCCGTAAAAAGAGAAAACTTATTATTATTAGTGGAGTGCATAAGTGGGTGCCCTGAGCACTTTACGATATCGGAGTCCCTTAGCAGAAATTATTTTCTAAAATATTTTGGGTTATCAACATGAATAATAACGTAAAGTATGTTAAGGCCTATCGCGCAGTGGAGACGTTTTGTTATCACCGTCAATTTCATTAGGCTCTAATGTAAATGAACGTATGAAGTGACGTGACAGTAACGTAACTTTTCGGTTCTTCCGGCTAGCAAATTTTAGATGACGAAACTATCTCCGAGCCTTCACTTTCATATGAATGTGCACGCACCGGTGTTTGCCGCCGCTTGATTGACATTGTTTTAGAAGACATTGTAGAGCAAAGAAGAAACTTAAGCATCGTTTTTTTTAAATGTCTGCTGGAACTATAGTGTGAGAGGATAATATAAATAAGGAAGCATTAATACAAGAACTACAATAAATACAACAACAGATTTGAAAGAATTCTTTGATAGCAATTTTAAGATAAAAATGAGAGGAGAAATATCCATGAAAGTCTTTATAGACCTTAGAGTTACAGCAAGTCTCTCTTCGGGCTTAATTGATGATCGCATATTGGTACTTTGATAACTTATAGCAGGTTTCAAAATCTGTAGTAGTAAATCATCAAATCTTTCAACACTCATACGGAAATATGAAAGGAATTTTTCAATATAGGATTGTAGTTCATCAAACATTTAGTGAAATTTTTCTTCAAGTAACCTTTCGCTCCAGACTGGGAGGACCCAACCCAATGGCGTTTCTGTCGTTGATACTTTCTATATTATTATGACAAAGTTGTTGTGTCTCCAGTGCGCGTTAGGTCTAATATAAATCAACAGTTTAAACATTTTCGCTGATGACCAAATATGTACACTGAGTTTGGCTACTGAAAGTATACTATGCAAAAAATACAATGTACAAACGCGCTACTTTTATTAATAGAAAAATATTTATGATTCTGATTTTTGTTTTTAAGATTTAAGTAAAGGGTCCGCCAAATAACTTTTTTTTTTTGAAAATGCTATAAAAAAAAAACTACTGAATATTTTCTCAAATTTCTTTTTTTATTTGAAAGCACAATCCTTCCGGTTAATAATGGAATATAATTTCATTCAAATGGCTGCCTCGGCTGGCCATGCAGTAGCCTACACGATCGGTCCAATTTTTAAGCACATTATCGATTGTGTGCAGCTGTATTTCACCAATGGCTTCACGAATATTGTCCTTTAAAGCGTCAATTGTCTCTGGCTTGTCGGCGTAGCACTTATCTTTGAGGGCACCCCACAAATAATAGTCCAACGGTGTCAAATCGCAGCTCCGAGGTGGCCAAACGACATCAGCTCTGCGGCTGATAATGCGATCTTCAAAAACAGGGCGCAAAACATCGAGTGTAGCTTCGGCTGTGTGGCACGTAGCGCCGTCCTGTTGAAACCAAATGTTGCCAATATCCTCCTCTTCAATTTTTCTGAACAAAAATTCGTTCAACATGGCCCGATAACGATTGCCATTGACTGTAACGGCCACTCCTTGCTCATTTTCGAAGAAAAATGGCCCAATTATGCCTCTGGACCAAGATCCGCACCAAACAGTGACTCGTTTTGGGTGTATCGGCTTTTCAATGTATGCGTGCGGGTTTTCTGTGCCCCAAATGAGACAATTTTGCTTGTTTACATACCCGCCAAGATCAAAATGAGCTTCATCCGAAAAGATGATTTTTTTGGCAAAATCGGCATCTTCTGTAAGTCGATCGCAGGCCCACTCAGCGAAGCGAAAACGCATTGGATGGTCAGTTGGCTTCAACTCCTGAACTAATTGGACTTTGTATGGCGTCATACCAAGATCTTTATGCAAAATTCGTCTCAATGATGTCTCCGAAATGTTCAATTGTTGAGAACAACGGTAAATTGATGTTGATGGCGCTTCACGCACACTTTCTGCCACACAATCAATATTCTCGGGTTGTTATATACCTAAAATAATTAATATTTTCATATAAACCTGAAAAAGGGCAAACCATAAAAATAATATTCAATTAATTTTTCACATAAGCTAATCATGCTTAAAACATGATTAGCTTATCTCTTAAATGGGTGAAGAAAATTGCATCAGCAATTTTCCTCACATACCATTCATTTTATTCCCATAAAACGACTTGGGAAAAACAAAAGTTTCATTTTACACCCCAAGTCGTTTTACTTAAAAATTTCCACGACAAATTTTGCCTTCAGCAAAATTTGTCATTTCAACAATTTAATTAAAAAAGAAATCAAAAAGCAAATCGTACCTTCAGTACGATTTGTCGCAAAAAATACAATATGTATGTACATACGTATATACATATTACAAAAAAAAAGCTTTCGCGATAAGAAACGCGCGCAGCATAAATGCATTGTATGTATAGGCGCGTCGCGATTTCAAACGGTGGCTGATGTTTTAAAAAGTGTAAGATTACATTTTTGAAGCCATCGTTCAACGCGAATAATTCTGGACATGGTTGAACATGTCCAGAATTAAAAAGTAAAATTTTCTCAGGATAAGAAAATGCAATTTAGCATTTTCTATCCTGAACAACGGCTCTTGATCACGATGAATGTGATCAAGATTGAGTTGAATTTTGCACGTAAAAGCGGCGCGGTCTCGTTTCGAGTTGAGTTTTAAAAAGAGTTTAGTAGAGTTGTTTGTTTTTTTAAACGTGGTCCGGCTCGGCGCGGTCTGGGAAATTTTATGAAAAAAAAGATTAAATTTGTATAAAACGGTGTCTTAAACGAATACAAAAAGAATAAATTTGTATAAAACAGTGTGTAATAAAAATATTCAAGAAAAATAAGATGTGTAAAGCCCCCTCGGGGAGATGTTGATTAGAAAATAAAATACCTAAGTAGAAGTTGAGTTAAGCAAATGTTTTATTTAAAAAAGGAGAAAGTGTTCAAGGCACCTTAGTGATTGTTGATTTTGGATACGTCATCTGCTCAGCGCCCAGCGAGCAAGAAAGGTATATTTAACAGGGTGTACGCACTGTTTTTGGCTTTTCACGCTTTGGTTTATCAATGAGGATGCCAGTTTCTTTCACTTTTTTCACAAGATAACGAACATACGGAGCTGACGGTGCTTCTCTTCTTCCAAAATCCGTACGCAATTTTCGCACACATTCTGCAACATTACCATGATTTTCAAAGTAATGTCGCAATATTTCCCAGCGTTGTTCAAGCGTATACACAACCATATTCGTTCAGCGGAAGAATAAAACTAATTATCTGTCAAATCAGACATGAGCTAAGTGTTACCATTCACGAAATAAGCACTAGTTGAAAAAAAAAACGTTAAATGGCGGACCCTTTAGTTAGATCTGTTATATTACATAAGAAAAAAGTATATGAGCTCATTCTAAGTAGTGAAGTGGTTCCATGAAATATAGAATAGAATTATGTAAAGTCACAAAAAAGTAGCGTGCTGTGAGGTGGAAGCGATTAGACATTTTGTGAGTGCTCCAATGCATGAACCCCCTTTAAAGGTGTACGAATGATTAGATTATATCTCGACAATAGTATAAGGTAGTCAGAGTATTAGAGCAGTGAGAAATTCATTAGCAGTGCTAGAAAAGTAGATTTGTGTTGTAAGGCCTTGTATGAATATATATGTGTCATCACACGTTTACAATAATTCTGATAAGGTGTGTCTTGAAAAGTGTGTGTCATGTTTGTATGAATGCTTTGCAGTGAGTCTCACCCTAGTTGCGATAGTAATTGTAGCCACACTCTCTTGTTACAGATGAGCTCCATCGTAAAGGCGAAGGCACAATGTGTATGCGTCGCGTCCCGCGCGTTTCGCGACAGGCGCGTTTAGGGTTTGCGCAAGACCAAATGAACTCGTCGCGTACGTACTTTTAAGATTTATTTATAAAAATAAATGGTGATAGAAAATCTTGAGTTATTAATTAAAACTGAAATAATAGATATATCAGACCTATTAGATGTGGCATGTTAGCTTATATTTTGTTGAAAGGCTATAATTGGAACAAAATATAAGCTACTTTTATTTGAAAAATTCCTGCAGTAAGACAAGGCAAGAGGATTTTGGATGTGGCCTGATAACCGGCCCGCTGCGCTTTTTTCTAGATTTACTTCATGGCTTGTATATTCCGGGGGTTACGGCTCCATAGATGATAATATCAACATTAACTATATCTAATTATTAAATAAAATGTGTGAAACTACAGTAATGATTTTTCAATCTGAATTAATGTTTGGGTTTGTTTTCCTCCTAAAACACCCAAAACACTAGTTTTCAGTAACTAAATAAATCAACACTTTTAATACAAAAAATGATTCTGACATATGTATATAATATACACAATTTTTTTTTAAATCAATATTTTGAAAGTAAAGAAGGAAATATGCGCGCACGTACACAAAAATATTCTTTGTTTATTATTTTTATTCGATTAATAACTGTTATACAAACAAGGCTAATTTGCCAATATAACGATTCAATTTTATGCCTTAGTTAAGTGGCATCTACGCATAAAAAATTGGTGGGAACTTTTTATAGAAATTTTAAAATTCTAGAAAAGTCTACGACTCGAGTAAATTTTTGATTGCATTCAATGTAGCGCCAACTTTGTCTTTATATCCTACATGAAATCTATAACTCGAGAACGCGTATACTTAGAGAACTGAAATTTTGCACACGGGCTTTAAAAAAAAAAAAAAAGTAAATTTAAAATGGGTCAAATCGGGAAACTCCTTGGTTGGGTTGCCATACAAAAATTTCGATTTCCACTATATATGTATTTGGACATGGCCTGAGAACGCATCGACATAGATAGCGGAAATTTGGTACAATGTGTTTTCATAGTAGTAGTAAATTTTTTTTTCAAAAATAGACTAAATCGGGAAACCCCTTCTTGGTGTTGCCATATAAAAATTTAGGATTTTTACGTATACTGTGAAAACAAGTAATGCTAGACGTTTTTATTGTTCTGAAAAGTTGTTCAGAATATGAAATCCTATAAAACTGTTTATAATCATTTTTACTGTGCGACGAAACGTTCTAGATATATATACGAAAAACCACTTCAAAAATCAAAGTTGCACATATGGGAGACCTTACGAAATTTCATACGGGCATTCATCTAGAGGGTATCATAAGAATTGGTCTTAGACAAAATCTAGCTTTTTTACATGTTTCTTTCTGGGTTAGGTCCAATTTTACAAAAACTCCACACACTAGATAATAAGTTATCTCATGAATTAAAGTTGATACTAGATTGACTGTTTTTTTTTGTACTAATTTTAGTAAGACTTGAATGGAAATGAATGGAAAAATAAATAATATACAGATACTATTTTAGTGCCTCTCTCGGTTCAAGACTACATCTATGGTATCATATACATATAACTATATTTATAACAGTTATAGCCGGTTTCAAAGTACTGCTTGAAGTTTCGAGCTTGGTTCAAAATTTACTTAAACCTAGGCGGCCGGGCGAGCGTATACTAACAAGACAAATCTCTTTAACAGTTGTTCAATAGAAAGTGATTACCCATCAGAGTAGGACGTCATTTGAAAAAGTAAAATAAAAAAACCGGCCATGTGCGTGTCGGACTCGCACACGTAGTGTTCCGTACCATCGTACAAAATCTAACATTTTATGTATTTTTTCAAATGAGAGTATTCGTCATTTGAAAAAAAATGCTGTCATTGAAAAAAATAATAATGCTATCATTTGAAAAAATAATGCCTGCTTATGATAATAATAAGGAAAATAAGGAAAAAATGGCGAAAACATCACGTTTCTTGTATGGGGGCCCCCCTTTAATTTTTATTATTTGTTGTTGAAGTATTGATTTGAACTGTTCTGGTTTTGTCAATCTTACTAAAAGTAATGCTGGTCATTTCAAGGTCAACAGCTGCTTTTCATTGCTTGGTAGGAAGAGTTTTCTCTTGTCATTTAGGCCACTGAATTTGGTCGCTTAAACCAAAGTTCAGGTTACACTCTCACTTATAACCTGAATTTAGGTTAAAATATGATACAAACCCTTGGAACAGAATGAAAGTAGCCACCACGCAGGAAAATGTCATGCAGAAGTAAGTTATAAGGGAATGCCATTAAGTGACTGTAATGAATGTATCCACCACGCAAAAGTTGGTCGACTTTAAACTTTAGCGCAATTATCCTCCGTCCGTTGACATTTCACAGCTGATTAACATTTTGTTTGTTTTTAAATTTTGTATGCTGAACATCATGAGTTTCAAAGAAAATTTAATTATGGTGGTGAAAAGTGTTAAAAATAATAATATTGTGGTCCCAATTTATTATTAATACAGTTAACAAAATTCATTTAAATTTCATCTTGACGCAGTCATCAAAGATCATTGTGTTCACCATATTTGGTGGCTACGATTTTGACACTTCATCACCGCATTGTGCTTGGTAGCTGCGATGCATTCTGTTCCAAGCATAACAAGGTATTGCCGAATTATTTGTCAATTGGTTGCTTGTCGCCAAATGAGGACAATTGTCACAAATTTTTTTGTCTCAATTTCAATCGTCCTTATCACATTGAAAAAAAATTTTTATTTGGAAATTTCTTTGCTTTTGTTATTATAACATTTATTTCAACTTGGGCGGACCGCCAACACTGCCGCCTTTGGTTAGAGGATCCCTTGCGTAGAGCTACAAAGGAGCTGTGGGGGAAACCCAACCCTAACGAAACGAATAAGCTCTTGGGACTTACCAAGCCCACCCTGAGAACTCTAGTGTCTATTCTCACAGAGCACTCCTTTCTCAGGGGTCACATTTACAGGATGAGACTTGTTGAGGATCATATATGCAGAGGTTGCGGATAAGAGTCCGAAACGGTGAATCACTTTCTTTGTCACTGTCCGGCACTCTCAGGAAAGCGATATAGATTCCTTGGCTCTCACCTCCTGCATGAAGTCGGCAGGGAGGGGTGGCGGCCAATACTTAACTTTATAACAGCATCCGGTTTGGACCTATGAGGGTTTTTTTGTGGGTCTGGAGGGTGAACAATGGACCTTGCTTTGGCCTACGTGCGGGGGACCCCTTTCGGGGATCAACCTCTTTTTCAATCAATCAATGTTTTTTTTTAAATATTTTAATATATTCAAAACGTATTTCAGTCAATAAAATACGAAAAACTCAAAACAAATTCGCTGGATATGACATTGTCACCTCATGACGTAGCAACACAAAACATTCCTCTCGAATCGGCCATACATTGTTATCTTTGTATTATGGGTTAAAAAAGTCATTCTTTTTGGAACAGCCGCAGTGAGCGTACGTTTATTTATAGATTGCTGTAATTTGTTTCAAATTTAAAAGACTTTAGTTAAAAATGACAGCTAATTGCTTCACAGTGTAGCACTGCAAAATTCTAGTGATCTTAGTTCAGTTAGCTGAGCATAAAAACAAACTGTAAAACAGTTCTGACCTGAGCTACAGCTTAAATTTACTGCTCAGGTTCAATTGAGCGAGGGTTTAAACCGACACTTTGAAACCGGCCATTAGTGATATTATAGCTTTTCTAAAAGTTAGAATATCTGGAAGACCATTAAGCAACACTTTGGCGCAGGGAAACTGAATTTAGGAAAATAATTGTCATACCCCTTTTCATCAAAATCTTTATGCTCGTTTGCAGAATAAAATATACAAACGTACAAGAAGTAGTATACCCCAGAATAACCCACTAAACACTCCCTAAAAGCGTTTTCACAAAGTCGTGATATATCTCTTTCTGGCTTCCGAAGATGGTATATTCATCCAGTTTCATTAAATGCCTCCAAAATTAGTTGTTGCTTACTAAATGCATACCCAAAGTTGACACCTATCTAAATCCTTTTCTCGTATCTGAAAATTTAATTGAAATCCTTAGGCCCGTGTAGAGCTTTTCGAATATATTTGACCTCCACTTTCATCTTTTTCAGTATTTAAAGATATTCGAACCGCCAAAGACTTGAGTTGCTACATTGGTTGTTCATTGGTTGCCCTTCGGATGGATACATTCGCGCCATTTTAAACAATATAAAAAATTTCATTGTCCTTTTTGACATGTGAATATTTGACATCGGCACCTATGCTATTTGCCCATTAAAAATTGTTCCTTATTGGAGAAATTGTGTTGTTGTTTATAATCTGATTAATTTGATATTTGGAACATAGATGACATTTCTAGACTCCATTAGTATGCTTGCCCTTTTTTTTAAAAGAGATAAAACCCCAAAGAATACTGTTTGTTGGCATTTTAAGATCAAGGTGAGGGATTAAGCAAATACATACAGCCATTTGGAATTGGCATAACTCAGTGTCAGTTACTTTTTTTTAGTATGGCGGAATCTACGAACGAACTAGTGTGATGCTACTAATTTGCGCAAAAAGTGCTTTTTCATAGATTTCATTGCTTAGGCTTAAATGTAGCGTATACAGCCATTACAGAAATTTTTAAAGCTGTCCTTTATTAGCTCAACTAAAAACCTACTCAAATATCTTCAAATCCCATTATCTGGGAAACCGTTAGGACTCCCCACCCCACCCCACCCCACCTACTTAGTCTTGTTTGTCTAAGCATGAACTATCCATAGCCTTCGAGTGCAAGACACGGGATACCCTGTATAATGGAATTGGTGTTTTTACATAAACTAGTTGTCACAAGAACTCGGATGGAGCTCTTAATTTTTGCACTCATGCAGACATAAAGCCCCACTTACACATACATCCAATTGCGGGGCAGCGTTCTTTTTTCGTTGATATAGTAGCAATAGCGAATACCCTTCCTAATCATGTCAGCAATGAGGACAAATTTTTCTGGTGTAGTGTAATTTGATGATGGGCAAGGTTTTCTTCAAATACTAATTTACATTTTTTCTTCTTCTTTATAAATAATTTCTTACTTACTTTTACTTATATTTTTGTTTATCACAGTTTCATTTATTTTTAATTTTTCTTTGTGAATTTTATTTCTTGATTTGCCATAGTTTACATTTGCATTTATTGTGTATACAGACGAGAAATAAATTATTATTATTATTATTAAACTGTTTTTAAATCGATATTTACACAAAAGAAGATAGGAAAATATTTCTAATGTTTATTTTTTCATTAGAGTAGATATTAATCCGAAGAAAACTGAGTGAGTCCTTCTATGTTATAAGCATTTTGAGACAATAAAGCCCCTTTTAAGATATAAAATGATCAAAGTCCATAAGTACTTGAATTATCTAAATAAGGATTACAAATTTAATGAATGTCATTCCTTTTGTAAAACTGGTTTCCATTCAATTTCATTTCTAACATAATTAATTAAACACATTAATTTCGTGTATTTAATTATAGCAAATTTTTAAATGATAGAAGAAGAATAGCAAACTTTTCTCATATATCATAAAGTTTTTTAACCGAGCATTTAAAAAGCGGTTCTAACTTTTTTTTGGACAACTTCTGCAACCCTATAATAATTATTGATGAGTATACAGTTACATTGTTTCAATTCTTTTACGGATCGTAGTCTTTTTTAGAAAAAAAGGTTTTTAATATTTTATCGTAGCATATGAGTGAGTATGACTTGGACGTGAAGCCTAGAAAGCTATATATATGTATATATAATAAATGTACATGGATTAATACATTATGTAGGCGCAGATATATGACAAACTATCTTTTGATTGTGTCGTTTTTAGGTAACATAAATTGGTATATAAATGAACTCTGCGTATTTATTTTAAGATTCACAACATTTCCTTTTTTTCTTTTTATTCGATTAGTTTTTAGTAGGGATAAATTGAAATCTAATTTATAAGGAGACAGGAGGTGTCACCTTCCTTACTGGCTCGAGTGTCAGAAACCGATTACGTAGGCGGCCGCCTAAGCGCCTCTTTCTCTCATAAGACTCTTTTTGACCGTCTTATGGAGATGAAACGTGCCATCACTTCAATGGATCTTGGATGAAGAACCACTCCGGCGTATAAATTGTAGCAAAGTTATAAAAAAGGACGCAGGCGCTCAAAACTTGACATCAACAACTTGACAATAGTTGCATATAATACTTAATAATATATTTTTTTTTATGTAAATTGGCTCTTTAATTACACATTTGACTCATATAAACATTTCTTAAAAATAATGGCAAAAGGTTCCAAAAAGACACCTAATCTAAAAAACTAGAAACATAACAAAGTCAATAGGGACAACAAAAACAAACAAGACACTAACAATTAAGAGAATAGAATGAAATTATTAAAAAAGACTTGCATAGTCCAGTCAATAGGGCCTAAATAAGGTTTTTGTTGTGATTTTTTAAAATATGTTTCTTAGTTCCGGGCTCTGATGAAAACTCCAATTTTTCACCCTTGGAGGGATCTGCGCGGTCCACCATCTTGGATTAAAGGTACAAAATATTGGTTTTTCAAAAAAAATTCTCAACGGTTGAATACATTTTTTTGTAAGTCTGATGTATAACGAGTTACAGCGGCGGAATCGTGAACATTCTTCCAAAAAAATGTATTTGTATAATACCCTTTATACTGGGTATTTCGTCCATGAGGCTTCATAGGACAGGAGGTGATAGTAGTCACCTAGTCAGACAAAAAATAGTATGGCAAGAGGGAGCGGCATCTCAACCGTTTCGGAGATACAGGGTGATTAAGAAAATATGTAAGTCTTTCGCAAAATACCCTGTATTTTAAAAAGTTCCAGGTGTACGGTCACTTGCAGAGCTCATTATATACAGGACTTCATGGCCTTTAAAATGATTGCTCGACCAGCCCGTACGCCTCTCCTCTCAGGAGTTATGGTGCTCTAAACTAAAATTTCGGATGTTCTTATTTTTTTATTGACTGAACTCTTTTTTTCTACAAAAAGGTTCTTAACGCAATTTTTATTTTATGAAAACTGTGGACTCTGTTCTTTAATTTGACCTATTCTTAGGAAAGGCCATGAAGTCCTGCATATAAAAGCTCTGTAAGTGACCGTGTACTTTTTAAAATACAGGCTATTTTGTGAAAGACTGGCATATTATCTTAATCACCCTGTAACTCCGAAACGGTTGAGATGCCGCTTCCCCCTTGCCATACAATTTTTTTTTACTAGGTAACTACTATCACTTCCTGTTCTATGGACCACCATAGACGAAGCACCCTGTATAAAGGGTACTATACGTATAAATTTTTTTGAAATAATGTTCACGTCTCTGCCGCTGCAACTCGTTACACATCAGACTTACAAAAAAAAATTGTTTCACATAAAATGTAAGGAATTTAGTCTTTTTCAAATTTATATTAGTCATTTTTGTCGTATTTTGAAAAAAAAAACTATTTTTTGTAGTTTAATCCAAGATGGTGGACCGTGCAGACCCCTTCCAAGGGTGAAAGCTTGCATTTATCATCGCGGCCCGGAACTAAATAATATATATAAAAATCACAACTACTCCACCATTTGTAATGTCTAAAAGATGAAAGACATAAAATTTCCTACACCTCTCGATTTTGACAATTGGGTAAGTGGCGGTTCCAAGAAGCTCCGAATTTCAAACTAAGCTAATAAAAAGTAACGAACTAATTTTCAACATAAAATTTTGCAATTTATCACTAGACTCAGACCGAATTAAAAATTAACCGAAAGAATTTACGAAAACTTACGCGATACCGTTATAGAGTCCCGCGAAGAAGTGGCTTTTACGTGCTTGTGCATGGTATTGTGGGTCAGTGTTCCGAAGCTTATCTTCGACATTCATGTTATATAATTGAATTTTAGATTGGTTAACGTCAACACGGAGCTAATCGAACAGTTCACCTGACTGCACATTCTTGGTCCCCACAGAAACGATGTTCTAGTAATGCTGAAATTCGGATGGATCAACTAACAAAAATTGCGCACGATGTTGCAAAGCCGGGCAAGTGATGAACCTGTGAAACTGTGTAGATCTTCTGAACTCGCCGATCAATATCCGATAACTGATTAGGATGCACAAAGACTGTGTGCATCTTTGTAATAAGATAGATAACTGTAGACTCTTCTGTAAGATGGAGAATAGAAGAATTTTAAGAACTTTTATTTTTAACGATTCTAAATCAAACCACAAATACAAGAGAAGTCGAGATTCCGCTTTCCGGTCGACTGCTCTTAGCACTTATCTAATGAGACTGAAGATTTTGCCCCTTGTATATCTTAATTTGTAACTAGTCTATTGAGCCACGTTGCTTTCAGCTGGCATTAACTAGTAACGATGAAAGCGCACAAATAAAATGTAAATTCAAGTTTTTTTGTTTTTCCCCGGACGGGAATCGAGCCCACACTTGAATTTACAATTTATTTATGCGCTTTCATCGTCCGCGTCTTGATGAAAGACTCGTTTTTGTCAACAAGAGCGTAACTTTATTCGCATAACAGAAAATTATGCTGCTCTTTGCCATTAGCTATTTAGCTTGATTTTAACTTTTGATCTAAATAAATGTTCGAAATAATGTCTTATTTTTATATTCTGTTCGAAAACTTTTAAAAAATCAAAAAAGGAAAGAACTTTTTGCCTCCACTAAACAGCGAAACATATTTTACCAAGCATTTATCTTTGAAACATCCTAAATTGAAGGAATTTTCAGAACTACTATTATCACTATTATCGTGTGTTTTATTAAGATCTTTGTATATTTCGTTTCTAGTATCCCAAAGATCTGGTCTCTGGCGTATTTCCTCTATCAACATCATTTTCCTATACATAATTTAAAAGTTTTGCACCATATTGAAAACATTACGCTTCTAATTTCAAATGACGCGCGTCCATTTGGCAACTCGTGTAGCAATCAAGATGCCTAGCAGTAGTCCTCATGACGCTCTTCAGTTCGCGCGTCTTGAGGGGAGAACGCCAGACCAAATTGGTTGGCGCGACCAAAGCGCGGCGTTTTGGTCCCGTGGAGCTCGTGTGTACAGCTCCATTATATGTGCATAATCTCAGGCGCGTGGTCAAAGGGGAGTGCGGCATAAGCCGCTTGTGTGACATTGGCCTTAATGCCAACTGAAAGCAAGGTGGTTTAATAGGCTAGTTACAAATTAAGAAATACAAGAGGGAAATCATCTGTCTCGTTAGCTAAGTGGTAAGAGCAGTCGCCCGGAAAGCGGAGGGTCGCGGCTTCAAACCCCAAGTGAGGCGGTTGTTTCTTTTTCTTGTATTTATGATTTGATTTAGAATCATTAAAAATAAAAGTTCTTAAAATTCCTCTATTCTCCATCTTTCACCGATTCTAACAAGTGTAGGTTCGATTCCCGTCCGGCAAAAAATAAATATTCTGTAAGCTATCTATCCCATCACACCTATATCCACCCCGCGGTATATTCGCCATTTGTTCAGTCCTCCTATAAGCTCCGGAGGTGTTTTGGACATAAATACGTCGCGAAGCACAGATGTTGTAAGTGCACTGAAAGGTGTTTGAGGTGGTCTGTTGAGAACAAAAGCATCTTTCAACTCAGTACCCAGAGTGATTGGTCCCAAGTTGGCGAAATTTCTTTCACGCAGAAGCAGCCAGGTCGTGTTGCTGTGAAATATTCGTTTGAATTTGTCAATTTCCTCATATATCGATAAAGTCTCCGAGAACCGTCTGTTGTTTCACGCCAACTTCAAAACCGCGAGCATTACTGAACACTGAATCTCTCATTTCAGGATTGAACCTAATTGGGATTCTCGCGAATTGTGTGTACCGTAAAGCATCTACTTAAGGTGGAATGCTGGCTTGGTTCTGCCCTAGGTCTGAATCGTGGTGCTTACATCCTGTGACCAGGCACGAGGATAAAGTGGGTGGACAGAGAGTAGGTAGTATGGTTCCCCTATGCCTAGCCCTCACAGTACATTCTCCCATAGCTGAGATATCAAGGCGTTTCTTTAGTAAAATACTCTTTGGAATGCACACAACTTGGAGACATCGTGATTTCACAACCAAGTTAGTGAGACGAGACCTAATACCCTAGACACACAGCACGAACTAATGAATCATTTGTACTAACCATTCATTAAAATGCCGTGTGTTACATAGTATACGTCATTATAGCTCGAAATTCAGATGATAATGAAGTACACTAATGAAGTGTTTTCCTCCTTCATTATAGCTATAATGAGGAAAAATGTGCTACATTTGGCATATAATGTAAATATGGAGCTCCGCTGTGCATCTGCCGATTTGAAAAATAAGAAGAAGAAATGCAATGAAATGGAAATCACAAATTATATTATTAATATTTTTTTAAATATAATGTGTTTCTCATTTGGAAATTGTTAAATTGAAAATAAAATAAATGAAAACAAAGTTTATCGCGTTAATTCGATCCATATTGTTTCTTTAATGTGATAAGTTCATCAAAACCAGTTTGACAGCACAACTTAATTAAAGAAATGGCTGTGTGTCCGAAGTTTATAATGAATCATTATAGACTAATGAGTCGTTAGTTATTTCTTCATTAAGAGTGCTGTGTGTCTAAGGCATAATCCACCTATCTTGACTAGCAGACAGAGCGTGCTAATAATAGAGTAAAAACTAGGTAGTTGCAATACTCTATAGTTACAATACTCAGTACTTGCAAATCCTTGATTTCTGCACCACAAAAATATATTGTATTAGTTATCACTCAAGTAAATTGTGCAATTAGCTTCAGTGCATCTCCGTCGTAAGGAAAATGTACACTCTACGATCCAATATGAAATTTGAAAACCTTTATGTTGTATTTTTGTATGTGAAAAAATACTTTGATATTTAGTTTAAATGTGTTTCCTTCAGTGATAGTAAGAATTGAAATTATTCCAGCTAGAGTTAAAACCGATTATATTCCAAGAAACGATTATTAATTTTAATGAAACGTCAGTTTTAGGACGTAAAGTCATTAAAGCGCACGGTTGCATCAAGTATAATGCCCTAGACACACATCACTCTTAGTATATAATTAACTAACGACACATTAGACTATAATGATTCATTAGGCAACTACTGACACACAGATATTTCTTTAATTAAGTTGTACAGTCAAACTGGTTTTGACATACTTATGATAGTGAAGAAACGAAATGAATCGAATCGACGCTATAAACTTCATTAGTGTACTTCTGATTTTCGAGCTATAATTATGAATATTATGTGATACATGACATTTTAATGAATAATTAGTACTAATGATTCATTTGATCGTGCTGTGCGTCTATGGTAAAATATAAATTTATAATCACGAAACCAGAAGCCCCAGGGCTTTAAAACATATTTCAATGAATTCATATTTTGATATAAAAGACATACAAAACTGCGTGGATGATAAGGAAGACTATTTAAAAGCTGGTTATACAATGCTTTTATATCTGAGGTAGTCTCATTTTTGTTGTCAACATTTTTTTTTTCTTTTATTAAAGGTCATCCTAATTTTAGGTTAGACGATTGATGTTGAATCTCAGTACAGTACAGTACAGATCCAGCGTCTATGTATCAGAACATCATATAAAATATCCTGTTTACTTTTTGGTATTAGTTTGAAGCAAAACAAATACAGCAGAGATGCTGGATAGAAATATTGGGGATATCTTCTGATGAGTGGAAACTTGGAAGTTCTTATGCCTTTAACGGAAATTCGGAATAGAAGTAATGCAGAGAAGGAGTTAAGTAAAGGGAGCGATGCAATAATAATAAAATGAAACAATCAGACGCTATCTTTATCAGAGGAGTTAGCGGTAACTATGGTATTGGAGGGATGGCAGAAAAAAAATTTCGATTACTTGAGAAGGTTTGATTAAGTCTACTATTTTTTTTTTAAATATTATTGAGTTTGTTTTAGATTTATAAACATATGTATATATATGTATACTTATATATATATATATATATATTTGAGAAGTGTGCAATTAATAAGAGAGTTCAAAGTTTCTTTAGTATGGATGGAATGAACTCAAAGATAAGCAACTCCTGTGTATTATCAAAGAACATCTAACAAGTTATATGTTCTTTGGTATTATCCAAGTGAATCTTTCAAGTAAGCGTGGTATAAAAATATACACCTATTAGATAAAGAATAGTGCATTGGACTGTCAATTAAAACTTGTAATTATATTTTCCTATATTTCAATATGTATTTTGTAAATAATGATTAACTCGATTTTAATTTATTCTGTTTGGCCAATTCAACAATTCAAAGGAGGTCAGAAGCAGTATTGTTTAGGGGCGTAGGTAAAATGAATTCGATACTATCCACGTATAATTTGACTGCTCACTGCTTTGGGGGACTAATCAATACATTTATGTAAAAAGAGAATAGTAAAGGGCTTACCTGAGTTAGTTCGGTTTAAAGCAGCTTACATTGGTTACAAGTTAATAGCTGAATAGATACACAACTTGATTAGGTTAAGTGATATAAAGCAGAAGAGTATTTGTATATATATGTCATTTATTATTTCAATATTTGATGATTTTATCATTTTTTAAGATCATTTTAAATATTCTGTTAGGAATTGACTTATACAGCAGCCATCTTCAGTGAAGTGCTGAACCTTATCTTGCCACTTTGTTTGTTAGTACGTTTCATTTTAGCCATATCCAGAAGAGTAATTTTGTATTGTGGCAACTCAAATGGATAAGCTTATAAAATCATTTTTTTACCAGTTAGGAGAATATGATAAACAAGTCGAAGACAAGGCATTGATGTCAGGTTGATTTCCTCTAAGATAAAATTTCAATGTTTGGCTGTGGAATTAAGTTCTGTCTTAAATTTTTTTTCTAAAAAGCCTGTAGAATTGCTAGCATTTTTACCTGGAAGTCGTTTAAGTTTTGAAAAAACAAAATATCTGCATCTATTCTACATTCTGTCTTGAAACCGTGTTGGTGAAGGGAATTGTAAGCTAATCCATTATTATACCCTAGATGAAATCATAGGAGTTTGAAAATGGGAAAAATCGGGCAACTACTTCATGGGGTTGCCATATAAAGATTTCGTGTTTACTATATATTTGGACACTGCCGGAGAACGTGATATAGAGAGCTGAAATTTGGTATGTGGTGCTTTCATAGCAATAACAACTAAAATTTCAAAAACGGACTAAACTTTGATTTTTTAATATTTTTAATATATATGTATATGGATAGTGCCTGAGAGCGAGTCGACGTAAACAGCTGAAATCTTCTGCATAGTGTTTTCATAAAAGTAGTAAATATTATTTCAAAAACGAACTAAATTGGACAACCCCTTTTTGGGGTTGCTATAAAATGCTTTTGGTTTTCATTTTATTCAACTTCTTTTTTTATCTAGCGTATAATGTTATTGGTCTTAGACCAATTACAACTTTTTCTCTTGTCTTCGCCTCTGGAAGAAATTTTGAAACCCCAGTTTTATCCATTTTAAGTGATATATAGTCCGTGGAAGCTATGGCCAAACCTCTTGATAACAAGCCAAGGATATAACTAGTTATCTGATGTCCATTATATCTCTTAGTCCGGCAGCTTGACTCTGATCGTACTACATGAGAGGGTAGGCAGGGATGAGTTGAAGAAACACATTTAGGGGGACCCTGGGAGTTGAGTGAATAGGCGCCCATAATACTTTGCTTAAAAATGCAGTTCCCAATTAATCTGATTGTAGCCCTTAATTGGTAGTGGGTACCAAGCCAGAAAACCCTGCTTATGAAATGGAGGTACTACAGCGGTGTACATCCAACAACCTAACATTGATTGTAGTCCCCAGTAATTTTTGTTTAAGATTTAATTTTGGGTCGAATATTATTCCTAAATACTTTGCACTAGGGGACAATAACTGCCGATTTATGGTAGAATAAAATCAGGCACTTTGGTGTTTGTGGGAAAGAACATTGGCTTAATGGTTTGCAAAATATTTATCAGTTATGTGAAAAGTTTGTACAAAAATTTCCGAAGTTCTACAAGGAACTATATTGAGGCCTATCTTATTTTTAATATACTTAAACAATTTATCATTTGAAGCCACCTGATTTTGTAATAATTTTTTTTTAAATTAAAATTTTTAATTATAATATATAAAAAAGCCATAAGCTACTTTTACATTTTATCAACATCGATCCTTTACATATAATTATGCTACTAACCTAATTACTTTTACAATTTAATTCCATAAATCTTTTTTGAATTATTTATTAACAAATTTTATATTAATTTTATTTTCAGAACTATTTCAGCCAGGATATTATTAAGATGAGTGCGAGAAGAGAAAGAGAAGAGAGAAAAGAGAAGAAAATAAAGCTTATTGTAACATTTCGATGTGCGAAGGATATACAAAGAAATTTTGATATTCTAAAGAGTGTTGGAGCTTATATTACGAATTTAGTTATAAAAGTTGATTTCAAAATGACAGAGATTGATAAAGAAAATTTGAATAAATTTTTATCATTACTAAATAACTGTACACAATTAGAACAATTAACTCTAACAAGATTTCCTGATATTAATTCAAATAATTTTATGTTTATTAGAAATATTGCTCATCGTCTTGATTTTATAGACCTTAGAGAAACAACTGTACCTAGTAATATTGCAGAGATTCTACTTAGAGAATTCTCTAATATCAATGATTTTTATTATTAGAAATTCATTGAAAAACTATATGAATTTAAGTTAGTAATTTAATCTTTGCCTTATAACATAGATGCCACAAGAACTACATGCAGAGTATACAGATTGTGAAATGGGTGGTGCATTCCGGAATGGAGACAAGATGCTCTAGAGCCTTTTGTGGACCAGTTTTGTATTGATCGACTTCGTCAGCACGGCAGATGCGAGAAAATAAAAATGTGAATTACTCAACGGATCCAACATTTCAAATGTTGTGGTCCATCCCGTAATGCACCACCAGCCATATAATATACTCTGCTCTGGTATTGCTTACGACATCTAGTTTTTGTGACATTTATGCTTATATGTATCTGCTGAAAACAAAATTATATAAATATATATAATAAAAAATTATAAATTATAAGATCTCTCAAGCAGATTTGTTTACTAAATTAGGTTTTTGAGTGTTCAATTGTTTTAGGATATTTTAATTGGATTAGATATCTTATTTGTTATAATATAAGCTAGCTTAATCCACTTTACTCGATGTTGTAATCTTTTTATTTTTTCTATTATGACATATAAATAATAATATTTTTGTTTTCCTGTAAGTACTTATGTAAATATCAGAATGCAACAAAAATGGTGGGCAGACGATAAACAAATGGCTTATGAGACTAAAATTAAGAAAAATATATGTTCTTGAGATATAAATACTAACAAGAGATTATTTACGTTTTTATACAGTTTAAAGGTGGTTACAATAAAAAAGCTAATGAAATCATAATAAATGTTCAAAACGACTATCATGAGAATTAATACTTAGTTGAGCTTGTTGGATCATTGATTGTTACAGCATTCAAAGATTTTTTATGCTTTCCGAATTCATTGGCATCTGTCTTACACTTTCTTTCTAACAACCAAGCATAATTTCTACTGATGGTAATTCATTCTCATTCAGTCCCTTGTATTTTTTACAAATAGTACGGATAAGATTCATAAGATCTTCCGTCAATTTAATTCTTCGATTATTATTTTCTTCAAACCGATCTTAGGTCCAAAACTAATTACTAAAGTAATTACTTAAAATAAATATTTTTTTCTATTGTTATGACTAAGTACGAATTATTTGATAATGGTGCGCTAAAAGCCTCAAGTGTCTATAACTCAGCAACAAATCGTTTTAGGACATAAATATGTTTCTATAAATTATTTATTTTCTTATTTTTTGTCATAAAAGCCCTGTTAATGCAATTTTAGGGAATTGTAAAACTTTAACATGAACAAATAGACATAAAAGATTGAAATCATTAATGGGTTTTAAATTGTTTTAAATTTTTATCTAATTCAAATGTTTCTAAATATGTAGAAAATAATGAAAGAATTGTTTAAAAATTGAGAAATGGCAAAAATTATACAAAAAAAAAAACGAATAAAAAGAAAATACAAAAATATGTAAAATAAATATCGAAAAGTTTTATTTTTCTTAAATAGTTTTTTCCTAGTTTGGAAGAGAGCTCTGAGAGTAAAAACAAAAAGATTCTAGAACGAGAGCATCTTTTCAAATTTTAAGAGATATATTGAGTATAAGTTCCATTATCCGATATTTCAGGATTTTGCTTTATGTTTTAATAATTTTTTCACTGGATACACTAGATAGACCCATTAATTTAAAAGTACGTATAACAACATTTTTAAAAGATAATTTCTCTCAGGCTTCTGCTGATACTCGGATATCATTGCAAAAAGTCATTTTCGAATAGCATATTACGAATTTTAGGTCAAAATTTAAAAATTCAAGATCGCATTTCTCTGAGATGTCGAATGAATTTCATCATCATGGTCCGATTCGACTGAAAAACGATATCTGGAAATTTTCGTAGTTGAAGATATTTAATCAACAACTTTTGAAAAACGGAGTCAATCAATACAATTATGTAAAGGGCGATTTTGACATCAAAAATAAGATCACAAACACTATTGAAACTGCTGACAGAAAAACATATCGAAAAGAGGCTGAGTTAAGTAAAGAAGAATTTCTACGTGGGATTGGAGCAACTTTATATTTACCAACGAACCATTTTTAATTTCCTATAACTAAAAGTTTGAAGTTTGAAAGTTTGAACAAAAAAGAATGGAAAGATTATTGCAATGAATAGCTCCACATCTAGCAACTGAACATGTTTATGTCTATTTTATGTTTATGTTTATTTTAGTCTCAGGAGTTTTTATTGTATGAAACTAACAACGAAGGTAGGTATGAATGTAGATATAGATTTATGCTCAAAAATTTAGTGAAAATTATCCCAGAAGATGTCAGGACTAACAGAATAACAGTGACTATGGACTCCATATTGAAATATCTATACTTGCAAAATTTTATGAAACCGATTTAGAGATCTTTATTGTTGTTTTTGGGGTTCCGTACAACAAAAGGAAAAAACGGAACCATTATAAGATCGCTCGTGCGTCCGTCCGTCTGTCTAATGAAATCATAATAAATGTGCATAATGACCACAATGGGAATTAATACTTAGTTGAGCTTGTAGGATCATTAAGCCATCCCACACGAGTATTCTTGATGCAAACCGGTTTTTTAGGGAAAAGGTGAAAAGACGTAAAGAGATATATCTGTCACATGCATTCAAAGATTTCTGATGTTTTCCGAATTCACTGGCATCTGTTTTCCACTTTCTGTCGAAAATCCTCAATATCATGTTCTGGAATAGAATACAATCATAGAGGCCTGCTTACATAGAAATCAAGAGAATTTACCTCAGAGCTACCTTAAATAGAGAGAACAAACAAAAATCCCTTTATTCGGAAAGGCTACAGGACTTTGTCGGGCAAAAGGGTCTATGGACACCTCTGGCGGAAAAACAAAAGTACTTCTATTTCTTAGGATAACGGAGCTTAAAACGATTGCAGAGCGCTTTTCAGGCCACTGCTTCTTGCAGTATCACCTAAACAAGATGGGATTGGCTGAGACTTCATCCTGCCGCTTCTGTATAAGGATGCTCATGAAACCTCGGTGCACCTGCTCTACAATTGCGAAGTATTGGCCAGGCGGAGATTACTCCACCTAGAACATGTTTTATCTCCACCAAACTACATGTGCAGAATGGTTCTAGATTTAATAACAGTCTAAACCTGGAAAAGGAGTAAACTGAACGGATACTCACATTAGATCTTTCAGATCGCTGTGAATGCGAGGCTAACGCCTGCATATCCCTCCAAAAATCTAATCTAATCTAGCTCTAAATGTGGGAAAAAATGCCACCCCCTCTGATCTTCTAAGTTTCTAAAGGTGAAGATACACGGCGAGAGATTTGATGTCCAGTCTCCGATTTACAGAGACTAAGATCTCCGAAATGTTTACACTGCAAGAGTCTCTGGAAACCAGCAAATTAGGTATCCGGAGAACATAATAAAAAAGTCTCTAGAGACACGTCTCCGAAGTGTATACACAACATTTGTGTTTGGTCTCTGCATTAGATCTCCAGAGATCAGTCATCTGTGTTAATTGTTCTTTCAGTGCTGATATCTGCAATAAAACAAATAGAAATGAAAAATAATTAAATCCATTTTATTTTATTTTTATATAAGAGAACATTATAAATTCATTGTAAAAATGAAGAATTGCTCATAATATCCACAAAGCTATCGTTTTCACAATTCTGCTGTTCTGTGCTGGTTTAATGAACAGGAGATACCAAAATAATTTTCACTTCATTTGATGACTCGGTATATCCACTACCTAGTTGTGATTTTTCCATGCTTTCAAATCCACAATATTGGATGCTCTTCAACTAATTGTAACAGAATCTTAGTGTTTTCTGTTGTCCACTCCATTTACTATAATATATTAAATGAAAATTAACAAAAGAATTTCTTTATAACAATTTGTCAAACTGAGTCTACTTTATTCCTTTTCCTTTACGATTACAATACAATAATGCTTTATTTTGGTCAACTGTATAAAGATTATAAATCTTATTTAATACAGATCTACAGTTATACAATAATTTTCTTTTAATCGAAAAACAAGACTAAGTAAGTATATTGAGCAAATTAAATTTAAAGTACTAAGTTGAGAAAATTGGAAAAAAAAATCAAGTAGATTCTCGAAAAATATAAAGAAGGAAATGTACTAAATAAAGATTAATATTAATATTAAAATTAAGATTAAGACCTACACTTAACTTATAGAACACGGGAGACCAAAAAGTCTCCAGAGTCTAGGACTCCTTAGAGATTTTTTCCGTCTTCGAAGTATATACACGGGTCTATGTGTCTCCAGAGACCAAAAAAATTAGTCTTTGGGTCTGCCAAAGTGTCTCGCTGTGTAGCTTTACCTTAAAGCTAAAATTATGATATTATCAGGGTTAGTAGGCATTAAGTCATAGATAACAGGAAAACTGCCTTTTTTAGTCTCATAGTGCCGGAAATTTTTTTTTTTGTGTTAACTTATAAGTAAACTTTTTCTAATAGGTATGTAACCTTGTACTAAGAACTATATAGATTATCTAGTAATTGCGAAATGAAGTTTGACTTGGTTACTTATTGTAGAGGCGCTACCACTGCAAGCGTAACCAAAGGGTAAGGCAGTGACTAAAAAGTCGGTGATCTTGCTCGATACACGCAATAGCGTTCGGTACCGCAAACTGTTCTATTTCACGTCAGTCAGCATCTAAAAAATCAGAAGGGATTTGACGACTGGCAACTGGGTGAATCGAACCAACTGTTGTGCTAAGTCTGTATGAGCAACCTTAATATCAATCAGTTGATTGTTGATGATCGCAGTCGCCCGCCGTAAGTAATGTTTTTTCTTTGTAGTACATATTTGTATAAACATTTCAAATAAAGGATTTACATATAATATTTATCGCATAATATTTACGGGGTGAGATCTTATTGCTGAAAATTGAGAGTGGAAAAAATTCGTATTATTTGGAAATTTCCTCGAAGCCACCAGCAATTTAAGAATCTTACAGCTTTGATGAAATTTTCAACTTGCAAGTGAAGTTTCTGGGTAGCCATGTAATGTCATCACAAAATAATGTCGAAAATTTGTAACAAAAAAGAAGAAATTATTGTGACAACGAAATGTCACACAAAAGTTTGACATTAATACTATGATGCCACACCATTTTTTATTGATAAAAATTTCACAAGAAACTGTGAACAAAGTGTGACAAAATTTCGTTATATGACTAATACTAATGTATGATTAATAAAATGCGTTTGATTGCTGTCCGTCGTGTTATTAACCAACTGTTTGACATAAGAAAATAAATTACTCGGGGAAAAATATAGGTAAATTGATATTATTAATTCCTTTTATAATTCCAATTTCAATTGTTTTTGTTTTTGCCTGTTTTCAGATATCGTAGAAAGACTAATACTGTTTAATCTTAAGTCGTTTTTCTCATGCTTAATCAAATCAACAAAAACAATTCATCAATTCATTTGCATGCATTGCACGAATCATTGACCTTCTTTTAGAAAGCATAAAGGCATTCGCTGACAACACATAAATTGGCTTGTAACAAGAAAATAAAAACGCGCAACCAGCACAGGTCATTCGCTTTAATAATTTGTAAATGCGCTAATTTTGTGTATGTCAGCAATGCGTTTATTGCTGTAATGATTATTGACCCTAGCTTTAAGTAACTCTAGTTTTTTGTAAAGCTTGTATAAATATCGTGCAAATTAAATTAAATATATCAGTTTTCATTATCATATACAAGGTGTTGTTTTACCAGTGCTTTCACTTTGTGAGTCTCAATTAAGATTGTTTTGGTACAAGAACCGAAACCAATCAACAAGTAACTTACGATACAAGCATCGTAAGCATCATCATATCACCATCTTCATTGCGACGGACAATAAATTACTTACTGTGTCGGTACAAGAACCGGACACAGCTCCAACAAATTCGTTCACGATACAGGTATCGTGAGCTCATCTACATCCCATCAGAGTAAAAGAACTTTGATTTACATTTGGTGACCCCGACGTGATCATTTGATTTGATCATGAGTTTAGAAGACCGTATAACTTCGCAGAAGAAGATTGGAGGCGAAATACAAAAGATAATCGCCAACTATAAGACGGATCCCGCGGACAAGAAAACTTTAGATTATCTAAAGTCAAGATCGAATGCCCTAAATGCTTGCTGGAATGAATTTTCTTCAACGAACGCAGTCATTATGAAGCAATCGGGAGACATATCATATCATCCATACATCTCAACTGGTTATTATGAAGCGATAAAGAAGGTCTATGAGCAGATAATCCAAGATATGAATGAAAAGATTGAGGCAATTAAAAAATTCACTCAACCCTTAGAAGAGAAGCGTGAGCCAATCGATAAAGCGGATAAGGCATTGAAAGACACAGTAGCAGGATTAGCTACAATCAAGGAAGATTATACAGAGCAATTCTGCCAGCTTAAGATCAAAACAATAGAACAATACTTACATGATGTTCAAAGTCTCCACTACAAAATCTGGGATAGTGTCGATGATCCCACAATAATAAGTTATGATGCAGAGGAATACTTCAGTTTAGTGGAAGAAGTTCAAAATACTTTGGCGCAACTATACAATTATGTGGGTAGTAAGAGCAATGACCACAAAGCAGATGTGAGTACAAACTCTGTGATGAAACTGCCTAAGATTGTTCTGCAACGTTTTGATGGCGATTACTTGAAATGGCGGCAATTTCATGATCTTTTTACTGAAGTAGTGCACAAGCAGACAATGTCGGAGTGCCAGAAGATGTGGTATCTCAAAAGCAGCTTATCAGGCGAGGCCGAGAAATTAGTGCGACATCTTACTATTTCGGATACAAATTACTCTGCTGCGTGGAAGATTATCACCGAAAGGTACGAGAACCCTAGGTTATTGGTAACTGCACTACTAAATAGACTGCTGTCGCAGACCAGTATAACCAACGAAAGTTCTTCTGCCATAAAGGCCCTACATGACACAACCCAGGAATGCCTACTCGGCTTAGAAAACTTGGGAATAAACATCAACCATTGGGATCCACTGTTACATCATCTATTGATAAAGAGACTGGACCGCACTACACACACACTTTACGAGCAATCTTTGCCCCAGCCCAGAGCACTGCAATCTATGAAGAGCTTCTTAGTGTTTTTGGAAACGCGCTTCCAATCATTAGAGACCTTAGGAAACAAAGGTAAACCCACTGAAGATTATAACCGTAGAATAGGTGTCTCAAGGGCTTTTGCTTCAACAGTGACCAACGGATCAGTTTGCACCATGTGCAAAGGTAATCATCAGCTGTTTGCATGTCGGAGATTTCAAGAATTAACTCCACTCAAGCGCATTGCTCATGTGAAAGGAGTCAATGTGTGCTTCAATTGTCTCAATGCAGGTCACCGGGTCGATACTTGTACAGCCCGAGCATGTACCAAGTGTTCAAAAAGACATAATACTTTATTGCATACTGATAACGCCTTTTCCAAATCCGGATCATCATATACGCAAAGCAAAAATCCTCAGAGTCAAGTTACTGCTGCACACCCAGCAAGTAACAAATTATCATCAACACATTTCAATCAGGCACACGATCAATCAATATCGTTGACAACGAAAACAGCTCAGTCATTGAAGGGCTATGTTCTCCTCAGCACAGCAGTCGTTAATCTAATTAACAACAGAGGTAAAAAAGTGGAATGTAGAGCCATCTTAGACTCAGGCTCTCAGTTGAACTTCATGACCGAGAAGATTGCGAAACAATTAGAATTAACAGAAATTCCAGAGCAATTACACATTGAGGGCATTGGTCAGCGGAGACAACAATCCCATAGTCGAGTGAACGTACTGTTGCAATCTAGAATAAATAATTTTACTACAAGACTCGAAGCCCATGTGCTATCAAAAATCATTTCAGTTCAACCCACTAAGTCAATAGATACTTCAGCTTGGCCGCTACCTCAAAACATCGCGTTAGCTGATCCAACCTTCGATCGACCTGGGCCTATTGATCTGTTGATTGGTGCAGAGATTTACTATTCACTCTTGTCAATTGGCCAGATAAAGTTGGGTGAAATGTTACCAACACTTCAAAACACTGTTTTTGGTTGGACTGTGGCAGGGAAGATCAATAATATGTCTCAAGCTGACGCAATCTGTGGAATATGCAGCGACGATGAAAGATTAGACCAGCAAATTGAGCGTTTTTGGAAGCTGGAAGAGACTGAAGGGTCTTCCACGAATTTTACCACGGCAGAGAAACGGTGTGAGATACACTTCAATCAAAACACAAGAAGAAGTTTAAGTGGACGTTTTATCGTAAGTCTCCCATTTCTAGTTCAGCCTACTAGATTAGGGGAATCGAAAGACATTGCTTTGCAAAGATTTAGATCATTGGAACGAAAGTTAGCCAATAATGAGATCGTTAAAACACAATATGTGGAATTTATGGAGGAGTATCTTCGCTTGGGTCATATGCGGGAAGTCAACATCAACATCATCAAGGCACCATACTATTTCTTGCCTCATCATTGTGTCATGAAGCCGGATAGCAGCACCACAAAACTTAGAGTGGTATTCGACGCTTCAGCAAAAACATCGAAGAACATATCCTTAAATGACATACTATGCACGGGTCCAACTATACAGGATGACGTCTTTTCCATTCTTTTACGTTTTCGATTACCACGATTCGTATTTACTGCTGATATCGAGAAAATGTATCGGCAAATAGAAGTTGAAGAATCCGATAGTAAATATCAACTAATTTGGTGGAGGCCTGATCCAAGTGAATCGCTTAAGGTCTACCAGCTGTCAACGGTAACATATGGAACGACGTGTGCGCCATACTTAGCCACTAAATGTCTGCAAAGATTGGCAGAGGATCAAGCTCAGACTTATCCTGTGGGTTCGGAAGTACTCAAACGTGACTTCTACATGGATGATGTTCTCACCGGTGCAGACACCTTATCAGCAGCTCTTGACATCCAAACTCAGCTCCAATCGATACTTAGCACATCTGGCTTTAAATTAAGAAAATGGTGTGCAAATCACCAGCGCCTGCTGCAGGGCATACCTCCAACAGATCAAGAGCTCCAACTAGATTTCAACAATAAATTGGACGAGCATATTAAAACGGTCGGTCTGATCTGGCTTCCTAAGACTGACTCTTTCCGTGTAAAGACTGCACAAATTGAATCATGTAAGGTGACAAAGCGAACAACGTATTCGGATATTGCTCACCTATACGACCCATTAGGTATTATGGCTCCAGTTGTGGTGAATGCTAAATTATTTCTTCAAAGGCTGTGGACACTCAAACTTGATTGGGATGCAGCGTTACCCCAAGAATTACATACGTCATGGATTAAATTTCGATCAGGTCTAAAGTTATTGAGCAACATAAATTTTCCAAGGCATGTATTTTCTCATAGAATCCCCAAAGTAGTGCAAATTCATGTCTTCGCAGATGCTTCAGAGAAAGCATACGGTGCAGCTGCATATATAAGATCCATAGATAAGGACAACATTATTGTAGTGCGCCTATTATGCGCTAAATCTAGGATAGCTCCAATGAAACAAACCACATTACCTCGACTAGAGCTTTGTGCAGCTAAATTGGCAGCAGAACTGGCTAATCGCATCCAAAGGGACTTACGAATGAGGAAAGAGCTTATATTCCTATGGTCTGATTCCGAAATAGTCCTAGCATGGCTAAATTCTTCATCATCACACTTTCATACTTTCGTTGCAAATAGAGTCTCAAGTATCCAGGACGTAAGCGTTCCCACGCAATGGCGCCACGTGGGTTCTAAGGACAACCCTGCTGACATTCTTTCCCGAGGAATCGAGCCCGAAAAACTCGAAGGTTCCACACTTTGGTTTTACGGCCCCACCTTTCTACATGGCACTGACGACCTTTGGCCACCACCATACTTGAAAACAGAAGAATGCAAGTTAGAGAAAAGGGGGTTCACGTTATCAGCCTCAGCAGCCGAAGATTCAACATCCATAATCGATAAAATCGATCATGGAAATTCGTTCAGGAAGTTATGTAATACGCTCGCTTATATTGCACGCTTTATAAATATCATGAGACATCGCAATCAACAACAAGCAAATAGTACGGGTAAATCTCTCTCCATACACGAAATCAACGAAGCTCAAGTAGCTATAATAAGGCACATTCAAGAGCAAGAGTTCAAAGATGATCTCGACCATCTAAAACGCTTTGCAGAAGTTAACAAAAACAGCTCTCTTAGCAGTCTCACCCCATTCATAGACACTAGAGGACTCATCAGAGTTGGAGGCCGACTTGAAGCCTCAAACCTTTCATATGACGCCAAACATCAAATCCTTTCACAAAATTACTGCTAAGCGAGCTACATAAAGATAACTATCATGTGGGACCTCAGGCGCTGTTGTCAATCGCGAGACAAAAATTTTGGCCAATAAAAGGCAAAACTCTGGTGCGATCCATAGTAAAGAATTGTGTACGATGTGCAAAGGCAGAGCCCAAGCTACTTTCACAGTTAATGGGCAATTTGCCTGCAGATAGAGTTCAGCCAGCAAGACCGTTCGTCAATTCAGGAGTAGATTTTTGCGGACCAGTATGGACCCACTACAAGATCAGAGGAAAAAGGCCACAGAAGTCTTACATAGCAGTATTCTGTTGTTTTGCTACCAAGGCAACTCATCTTGAACTAGTCACCGATTTAACAACACAAGGCTTCCTTGGGGCGCTTAAACGCTTTATGGGTAGACGAGGTCACTGCGCAAACATTTACTGTGATAATGCGACAAACTTTGTGGGTGCCAAAAACCAGTTAGAAGAAGTAAAGGACATGATTGGATCTGAAACTGCAATAGAAAAGATAACAAGAATATGTAGTACGAAGAACATCGATTTTCACTTCATTCCCCCTCGAGCACCGCATTTTGGAGGGCTCTGGGAAGCTGCGGTAAAGTCAGCTAAACATCTTCTCCAACGCACGTTAGCAGCCGCTTCACTAACATATGAACTCGAAACAGCTATTGTCGAAATTGAGGCAGTCTTAAATTCCAGACCAATCACACCAATGTCCTCTGACCCTAACGATCTCAACGCCTTGACTCCAGGACACTTCCTCATCGGAGAACCCCTTGTTGGTATGATAGATTCCGACACCAAACCACTTAATGTAAACCTTATTACACGATGGAAACTCGTTACACATATCAAAAATGAGTTCTGGAGAAGATGGTCTGGCGAATATTTGAATCAGTTGCAACATCGATATAAATGGAAGGAGCGCTGCCAAAATGTTCAACCTGGCACTATGGCACTTATAAAAGAAGACAATATACCGGCATTAAAATGGCCGTTGGGTCGAATAATTAAAATCCACCATGGAAATGATGGCCTGGTTCGAGTAGCTGATATTAGAACTTCCAGTGGAGTGTTACGTCGTCCCATACATAAGCTGGCGCCATTACCTATCGAAAGGGACTACGATTTAGACGAAGCCACAGAACTGTTGTCCAACGTCAAAAACCAGCACAGTACTAAATTGAAGAATCTAGATCACTACAAATTGACAAGTACCCATAAACGACAACAAACTATATCTACTGCGAAGCATACCGATGGCAATTATCAGTCACCAGACACATACTCGTCCCCGAAGAAAAAGGCTCGCCGGTCACCAGGCTCAGCGGTAGTCACATTACTACTAACGTGCCTTTTGTTACCACTGAATTGAGTCCATTCCACTCACAGCCGGGAATATACTTTGAAAATTTGGGTGTTACAAACATTATCTCAAGTGAGTGGAATGTAATTGCTTACTACGACACCCAGCACTATTGGAATGAGTTCGAGATACTTGCAAATTCAACACGGACATTAAATTACATCTGTCATTTGATGACAGACAGGGACAGCTGTTTACGTACAGTCGACCACTTTCGAAACCTCATCGAAGATATATCAAAGACCAATGAGCTACTTCAACCCAAAGGTAATTCCACCACCAGAGTAAAAAGAGGAGCCTTGAATTTTGTGGGCAACATCGCAAGTGCACTTTTCGGAGTATTGGATTCGAACTACGCAGATAAAATGTCCGATACCATTGAAGATATAGAGCAAAATGAAGGGCACCTGATAGCTTTGATAAGGAACCAAACATCGCTGATAGATACCACATTAAATGTGATGAAAAAAAATCAGGACATAATAGATAAGCACTTTCAAGACTTAGGGGGGCATATCACTAGTCTCGCAAGAAAGGTCAACGGTCTAACAAAGGAACTTAAAGAAGAAAGGCTGTCACAAGCATTCATATCTTTGACAATGCAGGCTACCTTATCCGCCATACGCTTCCAGCAAATCCAAGCCTCGATTGTAGATGTACTCGTCGACACTCACCATGGAAAAATCAGCCCACAGCTCATCTCACCACCTCAATTAAGACGAGAGTTGACAACTATTAAGGAACACATGTCATCGTCGTTACGGCTTCCAGTAACCCAGGATGAAGTATTAAAATTCTACAACTTGATGACAATCGAAGCAAGAATAGCAACAAGGCACTTGATATTCCGCCTCAGAATACCATTACTGACCCTTGAGGACTTTGAATTATTCAAACTTGTCTCTGTACCAGTATTGGTCAACAACACCTTCTTCACCATTCATCCATCAACCCCATATTTGGTCATAAATATGCATCGGGATCAATATTATCCGATAACGGAATACGAACTTCAATCTTGCCCCATCATAGCTGAAGGCCAGCACCTCTGCCAACAAAAACACCCAATATATCGAAGAGGGTCAAACATCAGTTCCTGTGAAGTCGATCTAATTAACCACCTGCCGCAATCACCCTCCTGTCAAGTCTCAAGGGTTGGAGACGGACCCCACTGGATACAGTTGAATCAGCCAAATGAATGGATCTATGCTCTTAAGTCCAAAACCATACTTAACGTAGTTTGTGGAAATAACATCACGCAAACAATTCTGGAGAAAACAGGAATTTTGAAAATTCAAGGCGATTGCATAATCAAACAAGAACTGATAACAATACAGGGACATAGCATTTATCCATCAGTTTCAAGACTCTCCTATACGCCCACTGGAAATTTATCGGATGTTATAGCCACCCAACATTTGCTATCAGAAGATAACGAGACATATCACTATCATAGACATTGGGCAGGACTAGATGCCATACAGGAAAAGATTAAACAACTATACAACGAATTACCACCTAAGACCCATCTTCAAGCACATGATGTTCATCAATACACTATAGCATATGCCGCTTTGCTGCTCGTGGCTGCTTTAAGCACCATCATCATTTGGAAATTCAGAGCGACTATCTGCCAAAGAATCAAAAACCCACCAAAGCCATCACCAAGAAAATCAATCAGACGATTCGAGAACGAGCCTAAAACAAATCATCCTGAGTTTAGCGTAACCTTCGATGCCTAACATTAGAATAGTATATATAATATTGAACTCAATGTTCAAGGCGGTGGAGGATGTTTAATCTTAAGTCGTTTTTCTCATGCTTAATCAAATCAACAAAAACAATTCATCAATTCATTTGCATGCATTGCACGAATCATTGACCTTCTTTTAGAAAGCATAAAGGCATTCGCTGACAACACATAAATTGGCTTGTAACAAGAAAATAAAAACGCGCAACCAGCACAGGTCATTCGCTTTAATAATTTGTAAATGCGCTAATTTTGTGTATGTCAGCAATGCGTTTATTGCTGTAATGATTATTGACCCTAGCTTTAAGTAACTCTAGTTTTTTGTAAAGCTTGTATAAATATCGTGCAAATTAAATTAAATATATCAGTTTTCATTATCATATACAAGGTGTTGTTTTACCAGTGCTTTCACTTTGTGAGTCTCAATTAAGATTGTTTTGGTACAAGAACCGAAACCAATCAACAAGTAACTTACGATACAAGCATCGTAAGCATCATCATATCACCATCTTCATTGCGACGGACAATAAATTACTTACTGTGTCGGTACAAGAACCGGACACAGCTCCAACAAATTCGTTCACGATACAGGTATCGTGAGCTCATCTACATCCCATCAGAGTAAAAGAACTTTGATTTACAAATACCATAGACAAACTAATAACATACAAAGACTGGACATGTAGAGCAAAAATATGCAAGGCTTTTTTAGAATATAAAATTAACGATGTCTCGACTTGGCATTTGATGACGTGCCCAAAGGGTAAGCCAGCAATGCCTCTGTTATGTACGTAAATTATACGCTGAAAAAGTATAAAAAGGGGATAATTTTACAGGCATACATACATGTTGGAACATGATGAGCTTACCTTCAAAAACATTTGAAGAAAGCGAATGAGTTCTTAAAATTCCTAAAAACCCTAAAATTTGAAAAAAATATTAAAAATTACAAATCACTAAAATTCACATAAGCTAACCATGCCTAAAACATGGTTAGCTTATCTATTCAATCAGTGAAGAAAATTGCGTCAGCAATTCCTTAAAGTTAAAACAAAATTATTCCCATGAAATAGAAATATTTAATTTAAAAAATAAAAGAAAAGACAAATCGTACCTTCAGTACGATTTGTCGTGAAAATTGCAATATGTATGTACGAACGTACATACATATAAAAAAAAAAGCTTTCACGCTCAGAAATGCGCGCCGCGAAAATACATTATATGTATACGCGCGCCGCAATTTCAATCGTCATAACGGTGGCTGATGTTTATTAAAGCATCAAATTTCAAGCCTCCGTCCAACGAAAAATATTCTGGACTTGTCTAATCAAGTCCAGCATAAATGAAAATTTTCTCAGGGTAAAAATGCAACTATGCATTTTCTACCCTGAACGAGGGCTGTTGATTGCGACGAAAGTGATCAAGAGCCGAGTTGGATTTTAAATATTATACGCGGCGGTTCGGCAGTCGAATTATAAAAGCGAATACTAGCGAGTTGAATTAAAATAATCTTTTACGAGCGAGTTGGTTGTTTTGACTTTGAAAAACGGCGGGTTGGCGGTCGAGTTTTTACAAGAAAATGGGAAACAAAAAGGACTTAGGACCTTCAGCACGGTCTCTCGGTTGAGTGAAAAAGAATTAAAATCAAATTGAGTGTAAAAGGAATAAAACAAAATTTGTTGAAAAAGAATTAAAATCAAATTTTGTTGTGAAGAAAATAGAATCAAGGTACTGGTCAAACAAGAAAATTCATTTAAAAAAGAAACAAACAAAAGTGTTTTGGATACAATACCCGCCATCCCCACAGAGGTACGTAACACCTCGCTCCGTAAAAAACACCGTTGCCGTTACTTTCCCTTTGATGAAAGGAAGACCACAATTTTTCTTAATAATTTACTGGAAATTTCTTGCTTTGAATTTTTATCACGGACCGAAAATAACTGGTATTTTGAAAAATTTAAACAAAAAAAGCTGGAATAAGTCATGACCGTGGAATTTTGTGGAATATACCAAAAGATGTCTCGTGAAACCCGTTTTGATTCCTGTAAAGCTTTTGAAAACTTCACTTTTTATAAAAAAAAATAAGCTGGAAAGGCTTTTTATTTTTTCTGGCTAAATAAAAAGCCAACTTGACTTTTTATTTTTTCGAGCTGGAAGTAACAGGTTTTGAAGCCGGAAGTATAAAAAGCCAAGCTAGCTTCTTCTTAGTTTTCAGTTATGAATTTTAACGAAAAAAGCTTAAGTTACTTGTTATTCCTGGCCGGTAATAGTTTTGAAGCTAGAAAAGCAAGCGCAACGGCTTGATACTTTTTTTCGGTAAAAATATAAAAGGCGAGCCCGGCTTTTTATTTTTTCTAGCCAAGCTGTCTTTTTATTTTTACCAATAAAATAAAAAACCAAGCTTGCTTTTTATTTTTGCCAGATAAAATAAAAAGCCTTTCCAGCTTAGTTTCTTTAGCTTCAAATTATTATCGGTAAGGAATAACAAGTAAAGTTGGCTTTTTTCGTAAACAGTCATAACTGATTCGGTCCCTGATTTTTATGCATTGGCCAAGACCGAGAGCAGTGCCTCGCGGTAATATAAAATCAACAATTACTCGACCTGATGTACGGAAGGCCGCATTTTTCTTAGAAATTTACTGGATTTTTTTTTAAATTATACGCAGTTTTGGAGGCCAACAACAATTTTTATGAGCGTAGACAAGCAATTTTTTGCTTCTTTGATCGATAACTAATATTGATTTTTCCAAATAACTTCATGAAAGATACACCATAGAGAAATTTAAGAGCTATAACATTTTTTAGATTTTATTACAGCATAACTTCATACAGACTAAACTGTATTTTTATTTTTCAAATTTTTTCACAATTTTACTCACGTTTTCATGCAGACGAACAGACAGATGAGTGGACACATCAAAATAGTTTTTAATATTTTGTCTAGGTGTCCAATCCATTTTGCGGTACCTATAATCATTATTTCTATGCATTACACATGGAATGACAAACTTGGTATACCTACTCTATGTCCATTATTTCATCTAGATTCTAGGATATAAAAAAATCTACTTGACTTCATAAATTTCATAAATTCATAAATTGGTTTCTCTACCTTATAATAATTCTCGTAACATATTTTGCAACATACACGTACTCACGTGGGGTTAATTTTACCTGAAAATTTTGTATTTTTTTCATTAGTATGTATGTTTTTTTTTTATATTATTAAGGGATACCCTATGATGCAAAGCACAGCATGGCAGGAAAGATAAGGAAATGATTAGGGGATATGAGGAGAATGGCGGAGGTGCCGATGTATGTCGCCCTTAAACTTCCGCAGATTTTATGCCGGGGGAAAAACAGAAGATGGTAAGCTGTTCCACATTCGCACTGTTCGGGATAAAAAAGCATCACGGAATTTTACTGTACGGCCGAAACATTTTGTATACATTTGTAAAAAAAAAAATGCTTATTTGCTTATCTATGCTCATTCAAATTGTTGTCGACCTACAAAAGTGCGTATAAATTCTAGGAAAAAAATTTCAGTAAATTTCTAAGTAATAGTTGTAGCCTTAGCCTTACCTACATCGGGGTAAGCTCAGGATCTCTAAGCCCAATAAAAAAAAAATAAGAATTCACTTTAGTAATTAGGTATGCATTTGCAGATTTGAGAGACCTCGGCTGTAAATTTTGTTGTTGCAATATTCACGGGCGCCTAACTCTGTGTGGGAGGGCTGTAGAGTATTGGGGATTTTTCTGGTGGATTAAGGGTTTAGAGTACAAAAATATAGGTGAACAATTTTTGGGGGAGGGTGTCTTGGTGGTTGGCGGTCGTACCACCCCTAATAGGGGGTTGTCAAAACTACGTCATGTTTGGTACCAAATTAAAGAGGGAGTACATGGTAATCGAGTGGTGCAGTTTGCATTTGATCATTTTAACATGATAGCTGACTTTTGACCGACGAAAAACGATTTTTTGCACTAGGGTCATACACCCCAGTTTCAATATTTTGCATATATTTCTTCCGTTCTTTATTTCACATCCATTAGTACTCCATTGTGTACATTTTTGTCATCGGAAGTAAATTTCCAGGACTTACCAGTTCTTCGCAAGGATGAGATGAAAATATGTCATTTTTTGTACCAAAAACGGCCAATTTTTCACCTTAAAAAGGACTGCTACATACACTTCTTTTACAGTTATTTTCAAAACGGTTTATCGGATTCAAAAGTTATTACATATTTAATTAGGGGACAAAATGTAGATGTAATTTTTCATCCTACACACAAGCTTTACCGTGTATATTTAACAATTTTAGAGCATCTCTTCTGTACTGGACGACGACCAAATTGATCATTTTCGCGTGATTTATAATTTTTAGCGGGTACCTTGAGAGACAAAATCCATGTTCCTCTGTAAGTATTGCATGGATTTCCATAATTTGTTTTTTACAATATAGCCAGGTTACGCAGTGAATACATAACTCAATTTTAAATTCCTAGGTATCTAAATACCTTCACAAAACGCAACAAAAGCAGACAATACCATTTTTCCACTTACTTTTCCACTTGCAAAACACCGGAGAATTTGAGAAGTAAGTAGAGAATTCCCGAATTCTCCATTCCATTTGAGTAATTGAGTGGTGTACTTTGCTTTTTGATCATTTTAACTTCATAACTGAGTTTTTACCGCTGAAAGACGGATTTTTCGCGCTTGGGTCATATACACCCCAGTTCCTATATATTGCATATATTTCTTCCGTTCTTTGTTTCACATTCATTAGTACACCGTCGCGAATATTTTTCTCATTGAAATTTAATTTCCACAACTTACCACTTAATGATGAGATGAAAATATGTTCATTTTTGTACCGAAAAACGGCAATTTTTTCATCTTAAGATGGACTGATTCACTTCTTTTGCAGATATCTCCAAAACTATTTACCGGACTCAAAAAGTAATTGAATAGCTAATTAGGGGATAAAATGTAGATGCGATTTAATCCTACGTACAAGCTTCAACGTCAATATTTAAAATTTTATATCATCTCTTCTGTACTGGAAGGCAACCAAATTGACCATTTTCGCGTGATTTAAAATTTTTAGCGGATACCTTGAGACACCAAAATCCATATTTCTCTGTCAGTATTGTAAGGATTTCATTAATTTGTATTTGTAAATATAGCCAGGATATGCGGTGAGTCCTTAATTTAATTTGAAAATCCAGGTACCTAGGTACCTTCGCAAAACACAACAGAAACAGACAGTACTGTCAGTTGAGAAATATTCTTCTTCTCTACAACTAAAACAGCCGAGATTTTTGTCGAGTGGAATAGAGAATTTGGTAATTTTCAATACAAATTCCGAGTGGAGAGTTAAGTGTAAAATGAAGTTTCATCTCCACAATTCCACAACTCTCAATGTTAGTGAATCCGGCCTCTGGTGCAAGTCGAGGCATCGTCGAGGCATCGTCGAGGCATCGTCGATTTTATATTCCAGAAAAGCGTTGCATATTTTTGTTCTTCGTGTCCGGTGTTTGTATGTTATTAGTTTGCCTATGGTGATGCTCTGCAGTATTCAAGAAGAAGAATACATAAAGCGATACACAGAGAGCTTCGAGCTACATGGACTGACTATAGAAACTATAGGATATAGGAATACGCTGAAATAGAGCTTGGTGTAGTTTGCAGCGTGCAGCTTTCGATGTAGACTGTCCATTCATGCAATCACGCGACAAAGGTTAGACTTTTTTCGACTCATCAACATGTCCCAAGCAACAAGGGATTTCTGCTGATACGAAGCGCTTGTTTTTCAGCTGATTGTGTGCTACAGATTAATGCAGTTTGAATTTTTTCTCATTTTTCTAAATTTTTCTATATTGTTTCCATTTTTCATTTGCCTTTGAGTCGCTCAATTTTGTTGTTTGAGTTGACAAAACTTTGTTCTCCTAAATAAAATTATTACGTGATAGAATAAATAAAGGAAAAATTTCTTTCTTTTCTTTTGCTTTGCGTTGGTACTGGAGAATCCCAGCTGAAAGGCCTACTTGAATAAAAGAAATTTTATTTAAATAGATACATTCAGATCCTGCGTGCTGAATGTGCTGCAAAATCGCATCTAGGGGTGGAGCAGACCATAGAATATAGAGAGAACAGGAAGTGTTGATAGATAACTAAAAATTCGTATACATGAGATTAGCTTTTTTTTGGGGTCCTTGATATGTGAAATTGGATAAATGTATATTTAACTGCCTACATTTGAAATATCTGAGAAATTCCGTGGGTATCTTGGCACAGTGACCGGGACTAAGAGCATTTTCGGTGGGAGCAATCGCAGTCAAAGAAGATAGGACACAAACCCCAACAAGATTGGAAATTGTTCGTGTTTTTTAGACCGAAACAAGTATTGTCATATACTTTCGTCTCTTGCACTATTGTAGTGCAACTGAGACAACGAGTTAAAAACAAAAATTAAGAGAATGTAGGTACCCGAATGATAAAAATCTTATTGAATACTTTCAAAATCCTTTCACACTATTCATAATAATGAACATCGGGTCACACTACCTCAATTTTTTAAGATAAAGATAAATTTCGCTTAGGCCAATGTGCTGAAAGGAAATGTAAAATTTCTGTCAAATAAAATTCTCATTTTTCCCGAAAATGTCAGAGAATCCAGCATGTGTTTTTCCCCTTTAATCTCTTCAGAGCAAAACGAATGTAACTTTGACTGAGCTTTCACTACAGCGGCAACAGATTCTAACACAACCAGAATTTGACTACGCTAAATTTGGCTTATCACACTTCCTGTATTCTATATAGCAGACGGAGCGGTCGGTGCTCTTCCTGGATCACATTATCAAAATGTGGCGGCTTCAAAACAACGAAATTCAGATGATACGAATTAGTTTATTTCTAATACGAATAACTCTAAAAACAACATGCATACATATATTTTTTTATTTCGTCATAATCTAAACAGTATTTGCCCCGGGTTCGCTGCTTTGTGAAACTGCAGAATTTATATGCGTAGGTATTATGTAACCCTTTAAATAACTATAATAGGTAAATAAGTAGCAAACAGTCGCTCAGTTTGCCTCTCTTAAGAATTGCATGACCCATATCATGGAAAAGAAATCCTCATCAGAAGTTGTGACTGTGCTGTGAGCGTTTTATTTACAACAATTTTTCCTGCGAATTTTCTTGAATATTTTTATACCCTAGATGAAATCTATAGAGTATACTAAATTTGTCATTCCGTTTGTAACACCTCGAAATAATGATGGTAGAGCAAAATGGATTGGACACCCACGCATAATATTAAAAGTTATTTTAATTTTTTCATGTCCCTTCGTCCGTCTGTGCGCATGATAACTCGAGAACGCGTATACTTAGATAGGTGAAATTTTGTATACGGACTTTAAAAAAAAAAGTAAAATTAAGTTCGAAAATGAGACAAATCGGGCAACTCTTTCGTGTGGTTGCCATACAAAAATTTCGTTTTCCACTATATATTTGGACACTGCATGAAACGCGTCGACATAGAGGTGTTTTCGTTGTACTAGCAAATAAAATTTCAAAAATGGGCTAAATCGGGCCACTCCTTATTGGTGATGCCATATAAAATTTTTGGATTTTTACGGATAGTGTGAAAACGATCAGTCCTAAACATTTCTATTGTACTAAAAACTTCTTCAGAATATGAAATCCTATAAAATTGGTTATTATCATTTTTTCTGTCCGACGAAGACGAACCGTTCTAGAAATATACGCGAAAACTACTACAAAAATCAAAATTGCTCAAATGGGTGCCCATACGAAATTTCATACGGACATCTAGGGTATCATAAGAATTGGTCTTAGACCAATATTAGCTTTTTACTTGTTCTTAAGAACTTGTATGCGCTGTTGGTTGCTGCCCAAAAGAGTTGCATTGATTCGGCTCTCTAGCCCGCTAACTATTTTAACAAGTAGGTATTGCAAATTTACCGCTAAAATAATCATTTTTCTTAGGAACTTATCTCCGCAGTTTTTCCTCATAATTTGTTTGCGGTAGTTTGGGTACAGCGACAACGTTTCCGGGAACAAAAAATTACGCAGAAATCGGTTGTATGTAGAATCGATTTTGCTACTACTCGACAGTCTACCTCCATAATGATTTAATTTGAAATTAAGTCATTTCAAGGAAATGATGATGTAACTAACTGTGGACTAAAATTAGTTAATTTGAAATGTCGTTTGCTCATATCCAGATACACGGATCTGAGGACTATTTGATTCCTGGAATCCGGGTACAGATTAAACAAAAGAGGTTCAAAATTTCATCCAGATTGCATTGCTTCATTGGGAAAGTATAAATTTCATGAATACAAATCATGCATTTTTCCAATAGCTACGTTTTTTATCTCTCTGATCTGATCCGGTTCAATTTTATGTACGTAAAATAACAACAATGCTTTTTTTTATCTCTCTGATCTGATCCGGTTCAATTTTATGTACATAAAACAACAACAATGCGTGATCCATTGTTGTTGTTTTACGTACATAAAATTGAACTAGATCAGATCAGAGAGATAAAAAAAACGCAGCTAATGAAGCAATGCAATCTGGAGGAAATTTTGAGCCTTTTTTCCTTAAAGGCACTTTCACATCAAAAACAAGAACAGAAAAATGTAAACCGAAAAACTCAATTTATTCCACTTTAAAACATGATTTTTGTTCCAATGATTAATAAAATCATGGGAAATAAGATAAACTAATAATTTTACTAATAAAATAGTATATTTATCTTAGAATTTTTAAGAAAACACAACTTTTATGATTTATCGGACGAATTTTTCCGCCGAAAAAGTTTTTCGGCCGATAAAACATAAAAGTTGTGTTTTTCTTCAAAATCTGAAATAAATGTAACTATTTTCTCAGTCAAATTCTTAGTTTATTCTATTTCTCTGGATTTTATTAATCATTGGAACAAAAATTTTTGCTGTGGCGCTGATCAGCACTTTCAATAACTAATCCAATTGACGTTCAAAAATGTCAGGAGAAAGCATCAGCATGAGCTATGAAATGCTGTAACATCTAACGCAACAGCACAGCATGATGCTGCTGTGATGCCAAATGATGCGCAAAACTATGATGGTTTTGAATTTACCCTTCTCTCCATACATACATACTACGCATTTGAGACCCAATCTACATCGAGACGACGCGAAGCTCTATTTCAGCGTATTCCTATGAACGTAGTCGGTCCATGTATCTATCTACACAATGTAGCTTAAAGCTCTCTATGTAGCAGTTTCTACGGTATGCCATATGTGCAAATTGAAATTTGTAGCTTGAAGCTTGGAGCTTGGAGCGTGTAGCTCTTGCTGTAGATTGGGTCTAATTCCATTTATTTAAAAATTAAGTCATTATACAGACAGTCTGCCTGGAGATTAAGCCTACTATTTCCAGAAATTTGTTATTCAGTAGATGGACGTTGTCAGTGACGACTGTTTTTAATATATTCGCTTCCCCCAAATGTATCAACCTAGGTACCTACTCTTCCGCCATCGTGCTGGTAGTACATTGATTGCCGCCTACGAAAGGATATATCCTTTAGCAACATTTGCAAGTCTTTTTTCAAAAATTTCAGTTTCAGTGTCACTATTCAGGGTCCAAGGTTAAATAAAAGATCCAATTAATATACTGCCGATTCTACCAGCTCAGACGTTCACGCTGAATTTTCTTTGAAATTTTGACTCCTTTCGCTGATTTGGATTTATCGGCACTTAAGTGGATAGATTATGAAAGTTCGTTGCTCCATCCCTGATAAAGATAGATCGTCCTCTCCTAAAATCCATCGTCTTCAACGTCTCGCTCCAAAAACCACCTTACAGAGTTCCATCCTGCCTCCGAAGGCTATGCCAACTCAGGATACTTCTTATTTGTGGGTTATTTGCAGTTATGAAAAGTGAAGTGTATTCTCAAGACCAGTGAATATAAGGGACGAATCATTGTCGTGGATTAGAGGTACTGCAAACAAACTTAGCGCTATGGTAAGGTCTACAAATTTCAAAAGAGGAAAGATTAAAACAGAAGAATGTGGCGTGCATTATGGAGCTCATATTTAACATTTTTTAAATTCATAATAATGTTAAAAAAAGTTGTGTATTAAAGCTGTCGTTGTATGCTTAACTGAATCGTTCTCTTATACATAAACGCTTTCATACGAAAATACTTCAAAAGTTTTCTTAGAATTATTTTTATAAAGGGATATCAGGAGCAATTCCGAAATGCATTAAAATTCACATGATATGCTATATTCCGAGTAAAATTGCGGGAAATTTGAATATTAAAAAAAAAATTCAATATTTATACCCTAGATGAAAATTAACTGGGTATACCTACACAAAGCTTATCATTCCTTTTGTAGCACAAAGAAATCAGTCTGGTAGAGTAAAATGGATTGGAAACCCACACATAATATTAAAAAAGTTGTTTTGATTTGCATGTCCGTGTCTGTTTGTCCTTCCATACGATAACTCCAGAGAGCTAAAAATTTATACCCGGAATTTTTAAAGTAATTGTAGATATAAGTTCAAAAATGGGACAAATCATGTAACTCCTTCGTATGGTGGCCATGCAAAAATTTCGTTTTTCGCTATATATGTATTTGGAACCACAATAGACGTATTGGTAAGTAAATTTAATTAAGTAAGGCGAACGCACCTTTTAAATTAAACGGACGTACTTAAAATATCTTTAAGACATCGGTAACGAACTTTCGTTGAGTTTAAATGTAAAATTGCCGTAAGTAAAGTTCTTGAAGAAGATAGACAATTCAGACAATGAACTGTGTCGGTCGACTGTGCGAAGAGCAAGATGAAACCTCGATGCATGTTATATGTGAGTGTCTACCGTTTGCAGTTCTAAAGGTGCATCTACACATAACAAACATTGGCAAAAAAACATTTGTCAAACATTTGACAAACAGTTTATAGGTAGTTGAAAAATGTTTGAAAAATGTCAAACATCTGAAAGGATAGTTATGTGAAAAATGTGTTCCAACTCTTTAGTTTTAATCATGTATTCTCCAAGTAAATTAACGTGCATAACAGCATCTTTCGTCGTACTGGCTCAACGTTTGAGGAAAATTTACTAAAAAGGAGATGGCGGAACAGAAAATTTTTAAACAGAAGATTAGAGTATAGTGGTCGTGATTTATTAAATAATTTAAAATTGACGATGTTTCCGATTTTCGAAATTTCGCAAGAATCTCTTGAAGTGACTTGGAAATTCTAGTTTATAGAGTTGGACCAAAAATATGAAGAAGAAATACAAACTGGCGAAACAGTGTAAGTGTAACGGCTGATTGTTATCAAACCTTAATGCACCTACTTGCTTAAAGTCTCAAAACAGTTGATTTCAAACATTGTTCCTGAAGTAGCTGAGGTATTTATAGATATATTGCAACCATATATGTCGGTAAGTATTAACATAGCAAAAAATCACTTTTACTGACTCTTTGTGCCTATTTTTCATACCGGTACTGAGTAAGCAATGGTTTAGCGTTTTGCTTCCTTCACCCGCAACAACTGATAACTCACTTCCAATTAATATAAAGGAGTCATTACGTTTTAATTGATCCTTGTACTCTTCATTCGATTTATCCCACAAATTTCGGTGTGCAGAATACAGTTCTATTAATTTTATAATATTTATCTACTCCCCTTACACTCATGATTACATTATTATTAAAAAAATCCAAAATAATTCTCACTACTGTTTTCCATAGCTGTTGAAAACTGACTGAAAGTAAATACTGTGGAAACTTTAACAAACATCTAATCTAATGTTTCCATTTCATTTTGGATTAAATTGAAACTTCTTTAAGAATCCAAAATTGTAAAATGTGCGTCCACGCTCATTAAACATTCAACAAATGTTTGACAAATGTTTGTTAAACATTTGCGGAATTCTTGTTATGTGTGGACGCGCCTTGAGGCTGCAATCACTGGAGGAACACTTATTTCTCCAAATAAGGTCTGCAATTTAACCCCAAGACCAATAATCGAGCTCTTTAAAAGACTTGATTTTCCTGAGGTGGGGGAAGGTACAATAGATCAACTCTGGTCGCGGTGTCCAGTTGATCCTGGAGGCTTAGTCGCCCCTACCTTTAACATTACCATTAAAGTGCGGTACGAGTCGCTCATTTCATAAGGGCTCATCTATTTGTCCAATGATAATAATGAAATATGAATGAAATTGGTAGCACTCTTATTTTATTATAGAAGAAGAATGTAAAAAGAGGTGGTCCCTTAAGACAAAAGCTTTGGAACTAGCTAAGTGAAATAATATTGCTGTGAAAGGTATTAAAACTGGATGTGCACGTGAGCAAAGAGCATTTGGTTACCTATTACAGGAAGCTCTGCTTGTTACAAGTCGAAACGCTATGGATCATTGGAGATACAAGTAAAAACGTTATGTCATGTACCTGAAAAACTTTCAGTTATGAATCACCCTGTACCTGAAACACCATTAAGGCAAAGATAACTTAATAATATTAGGTAATTTTTAATTAGGGTCCGACCCCCCTCCCCCCCAACCTGTCATTTTTTTTATGTTTAATAATTCAACATGTTACCGGCTTTACTTGTGAATACAAATTACAAATCACCCTGTGTACATTTTATTTTTTCATTAAATCAGCTTTATCTAGGTACATATGTCTTATCAGAAACTTAATGATTATAATTTGTATGTATGTAGGTACAACAATTGCACTGCAAGCTCAAGTAACTTAGCTTTTATCATATTTTTGCGTGCGGCTTCTATCGCGAACGATAAGATTACTTCCAAGATAAAGCCAAACCGAAACTGCTAGAATGAATACGCAAGCGCAATACTCTAGGTACAAACTGGCACTGATTGTGCACTTATTTCAGTTTGTCTGTCGCCGCAGCAGAAGTTTCTCTGTAGTTTAGTACACGAACACGAGGCAATGACAGTGAGTGTGTGAGTGAGCAAGTGAGGAGAGGAGTTTTCGATGAAATTCCTGGAACTGTCGTCAGTCTTGTGGGAAGCATTACTAAAGAAAGTTATCTGTATAACTTTTAGCTAGGAGTACACCTACTTACCTTCGTTTTATATTTAACAAAATTGTACGTAAGTGTTTTGAATTACTTTTTAAAATTACTCTAAATACAAAGCAGTAAAATTGTGGCAAGTTTTGAGTGAATGTATTGTTGAGTTCTGTCCGATACTATTTTTATTGAATACCGGGAATCATTATTGGAAATGCGTAAAATAATTGATTAAAAAGCTTTAAAATGTGTCTACAAATTCTACATTAGCCGTAGCGTGGTGTGTCAAGATTCTGACAAGCTGGCAACGAAAGCTTAGTTACTCTTATCAGTTCAGAAATGCTTTTGTTTTTTTGTGTGTTATTTGCATTTCACGGCAATATGTTTTATTCACACGAACAAATGTGCAAACAACAATAGTTCGCATGAAAATCTACGTACGGATACGCACGGTAAATACAAAAGATAAGTTTTGACGTAAAGCTTAGATCCGTTCCCATATGGTAAGCAAAAAAAAAAATTTGCCCATAAAAGGTTGAAATGCCGACACACTGAAGAACAACAACACAAAGTTTATTTCACTGCAATTAAGGTGGAAGATGAATTAGTGTATGTTTGATGATGTGTGGTACGGTACACTGATATAGTTCTCTGAAGGTTCATGCCATGCCATCACGTCTGCACGCTCTCATAGAATGTGTTTGCGAGTGGAAATGCAGTGCAGTTGATTTCATAAAGAAAGAGAAAGCTTTTGTAATTGTTACTCCAATCCAACCAAATGCAAAGAGCTTGAGTGAAATGCATGCATACCATACTATCATATGCCTAAATAAAGCTGCCAAGGGAGAATTGAGCAGAAAAAGCTTCTTTCCAGCCTATGTTTACAGGTAGGTGATTTCACAAAATTAAAGTGCCGTTAAAATATGTGCTTTGATCAAATGTAAAAAATTTTGAAAATGTCAATAAATGTAGTCTATTGCGGCTCTTCTAGGAGATAGTATAGTTGTTGGTAAGCTGAAAACTCTGGTGATACGAAGAATTATCGAAGCGCAATATCGCTATAATTGTATTAATTCGAGCAAATACCTCCCTAGAAGTTCTAGCCGCTGGGGGTTGAGAAACAGATACGTCAATTAAGCTGGGACCACCATTTTATGGTAGAAAAGTTTTGAATACATACGTCAAAATTTAGGGCCAATTTAATGCCTTTTCCTTGAATTTAATGCTCTAAAATTAAAAAAGAAAAACAAAAATCCATGGATAATCCAGCTTGCTCAAAGATTAGCACCACTACTACTGAAAATAAGTTCAATAGTATTGTCGCAGTAGTGTGCACTGCACAATATTTTAGGGCTCAATTAATCTCCCCAAATTTAATGCTCTAGAAATTAATATAAAAATCTCGTGGTAATATCCATTGAAATAAATTTTATATGAGCCCAAAAATAATAAGTTGTAATGTTTATCTGCAACATGTCAACGGTCAACCATGGTTAGAATTTCTAAACTCTTTCGATACACGGTTATGTAGGACAATCAAATTTAGTTTGCAGTAACCACGGTGTAAAGCTATGAAAACTTAATAAATTGCAGAGCATAATTTTATTTACTTTCACATAAATTTATTTAATGTAAATTCTTTTCTAATTTGACAGCTACCGAAAAGCCTTTATCATAGTTGGGGAAACAAATTTTTACAATACGCAATTAAGCTGCACAATGGAGTATAGAGAAAACGGGAAGTGTGCTAACCCAAATTTAGCGTAGCGAAATTATGTTTGTGTTTGAGGTTTCAATGTTTAGTTTACAGGATGTTTCCCACTAGGAGGTCAATAGAGCAGGAGGTGATAGTACTCACCTAGTCGAACCAAAATTTTTTGAGCAGTCGTTGGAAAGGCCATGAAGTTCTGCATACAATAAGGTCTTAACTGTGACCGTACGTCAAGTAATTTTTAAGATAGGGGGTGTTTTGTGAATTACTAGCTTTTTTTTAATCACCCTGTAACTCCCAAACGGTTTATATGCCCCCCCCCCCCGTGCCATACCTCCTAGTGGGAAACACCCTGTATATATCAAACAGAAAGGGAAATAAGCCAGATTTTGCGTAATGAATTCTGGTTGTGTTGGTAGTCTATGTTTTACATGTATTTACACGCCATCCCTATTCTACAACTTGTAAATTTTCAAAAAGTAAACAGGTTTTATGCGGAGCATCTGTGGTAAAAAATAATCTTTTTCGATTTTATTTTGATATAATTCACATATTTAATTTATATAAAACTTTGCTTCTATTAACAAAAAAGATAATTTACATAGTGCACTTGCCTACGATTTCCTTAGTTTATAATCCGATTTATATTTGCAAGCAGTGACCGCATACTTCATTTCTGTTTTTTTAATTGATATGAAGGTTTGAACAAGCACTAGTGGCACTATAAAACTCTGCACAAAATCTTAAAAGATAAATAGTTTTGAAAAAAATTGCTTTCGTACTTTTGTTACATTTCGCAAAAGAATTTTAAATTTAGTAAATCTGTTCGCAAAACAAAAGCACATTTGACAGCCAAGGCCCAGTTTTGACAGTAGAGCCCAATCGGCTTCTCACTTACTCCTATGTATGATGCTCTGCTTCTGAAAAATTACGCTCATGTGCAGGAACTATACATGATTCACCCATTCCTGTTTGCTATATATTCTAAGTTTGAATTGTAATGCATTCACTTCCATTTTATCTAGATCTAAGCTGAAGAAACACTTTTTTTTTTCATTGCGTCATCAGTTGAAAAAATGTTGGCAGCTGTGCAGAATCGTATGCGAATAACTCGAGTTGAGGTTTTAACTTAATATTTAATAGAAGTTAAGCAAAGGAAATCTTTTAAAATGGTGCAGTAAAAGGTTGCTAAACATGAAAAAAAATTCCTGTACGTTTCCTTGGAAATTTTTCAGCTAGTTACGTTGTTCTCAGATGGAACATACCATATACCATTCTAAGTTGGGCACACATTTTCCATCTACCACAACTGTCATAATTTCCTGTTCGATCTAGTAATGGTTAACCGTTGATTTTGTTAGAGATTAGGCAGAACACTATAGAAAAGCCCTAAAATAAAATTTTCTTTACATTTCTGTGAATAAAGCCTTATTAATCTCTATCAATAGTATTCATTTCTTTTCCAGTATTATTTGTTGATCACAGATTTTAGTTCTATTGAAAAACACGGAAATATTAAAATGTAGGTAACGTGGTTCAGGCTCAAGTTCGATGGAAAATTTTGTTTTTTAAATTTTTATTTTTATCTTTTCTTGGTCATGATTACTTTTTGAGCTTATATCGAACTGATTTTGTAGTACCTTGCCTTTTCCCATAGTTCATTTTGATTTTGATCATTTTCATTTATCACAAAATGAATTAAAATGAATTTTCAGTGAATATAAGACAAAATATGTCAACTCCTCCCAAGGTTGTGACAAAAGTTTTGAACTATTGGTAAGTGAATGTTCTACACTTACTTATTATTGGGGAAGTTGTTCTAAAATGACATATGGTAAACTAAACCTCATTTATTTTCTAGAACTATAGCAAAAAATAAAAATTAATAATACATATAATGATTGGAAATAGACGTGAAAGTATTACTTTGAACTACGTATATAAAATCCTTAGATGTGTCATTTTATCCGAGGACATGTTAGTAAAACTTCGCACACATCATAAATGAATTCCTTTGCACTATACTCTAATATCCTAGACAGACTGCCTCCATGATGACCTAATTTTTAATTAAATTTAATCCATTAAGGACCCATTTGCAACATTTCATTTCATTTTCAAATGGAGCAAATTTTACTCCATTTAGTGAATTAGCAGAAAAAGTGCCACCTACTGTCATTAAAATTAGCTGAATTTATCGGAAAAAGGAAAGTTTTTCCAATAAAGTTACCAAAGGCAGCCATCAGCAGATCATGAATGAAATTTCTTTCCAGATTTCTTCTCTTTTTGGTCTCTTTTAACAACAAAAACTGTCTTCTACTAAATGCTTAGCAACTATAGCAAATACTCGCAAATTTTCTTGATAATATTTAATTAAATTATTAAACTCTGCCATTATCTTTACTCACATTGATGAACTGCGAATAACATTTCAAGTGAAATAATTTTCGTTCACAGTCTGTCACCTTTTCAATTCCTTGAAATGACTGAATTTCAAATTAAGTCATTATGGACACAGTCTGTCTAGGGTATAATACTGCATATTAATTATGTTCCCATTTAGAGTATAGACTGCACTGTATCCATCCTTCCCCTGGTTTAGACCTACTATAAAGATCATTACAGTTAAGGCAGGGCTCATCGGAATCATCAGCGTTTGGGTCGAAATCCTCACTAGGCTTATCAGCCGTAAATCTCTGACTAAATATAACATGTATTATGGAGCACTACCCTCATATTACCTAGTTGGATTTTTTTTGTAATAAAGCAAAATTAATAAAGAGAAAAAACTAAAACTAATATGGACACAATAGCATTACGTTCTTTTATTTTTACTACAGTAACTAGTTTTAATAAATACCTTTACTTTTTTCTAAAAACTAAACTGTTGCACTTTCACTTTTAAAAATCCGTTGTCACTGAAACACTCTTTGAAGTGCTGCTTTCCTAGAAACTGCCCAAAGTGACTGGAACTTTCTCAGGTTTACTGTTCGTTAGGTCTGTACTCAGTGGGGTGCTGTAAAAGATTGCATTTAATTCGAAATTAGAAATAAGTTCCTTCTGTCATTTTATCCTAGTATGTCATTTTAGGAGAAGTTCCCCTACTACATTGGAAATAATAGGTCTGTTCGCGTACTTCTCGTGCAAAAACTTTCCAACTAAAACTTACTCGTGTGGTGGGGAAAGAATGTAAAATGCATGAAAAAGTAAACGAACGGTTTTCATGCAACTTCGTGAAAAACAAGAAGAAGAAGTGTGGAATAACATTTGCAAATTGAGTATTGTTTTATTTTTTTTTACTTGTTGCACTCTTGCAAAGTCCCGCGAGAGCACTGAATAGTCAAACTATCTTCATTCGACACTTTGATTGCGATTTAAAAACTTTTCAGAAAATTGCAAGAATGGTGCAGTAACTAAAAACTTCGGGTAAATTCTGCGAGAGGGGAAGCTGTGACGTATGCAAAACTCGTGTATTTTATGTGCACGGGAAAGTAAACGAACGGAATATGTGTATATTCGTGCAAATTCATTGCAATGCATTGTCCCAAAACTGAGTACGCGAACAGACCTAACATATTTCAACATTTGCAATGCAAAATGTTATTTTCAGTTCCTTTCTACGTTATGCCAGGCTTGCTGTGCTAAATAAAATAAACAAAAGAAGTAGAAGGATTTCATTTAAATTTTCCTATGTTTTGACATTTAAGTACCACAAAAGATATTTTGACAATTTATTTAAGTACGACGAAAGATCAGAATACACCCCCTCCCCCTTCTCCTCCATCCCACTTCATATAAATATTTGTTTGATCCATGATTTTAAGTTACCTTTATATTTCAGCTACATCTTAATCTAATTATCTTACTTCATTCCTTTATTAATAAAAATTACAAGATTTGAAGACACAATCAATTAAAAATGCAGTAAATGCGAAATCCAAATGATTTTTGATAAGAGATATAGAAAACTGATATTTTCCAATCGGTTACTCTAGACTTTGAAATATTTCAAATATGTATAAGAAGTTTTGTACAAAATCACTATTGTTCAAAAGATTTTCCAAATATTACAATATAGAATAGATATAGAATGGAAATACAACATTTGTAATCCTCTCTCTGCCCCACATACCCACTTAAAGGGTTGAGCAAACAAAAAATGGTTATTTTTTTTACTTCCTTAAAAATCGAGTTCACCAGAAAAGCTAATGCCATATAACAGTTTCAAATGTATTTAGAATTTTTTGAACATGCAGTACGAAAATTAAATAGAAAATCAAACTGCTGATTAAGCTAACTGTCACACCCCTGCCAACAAAGAATTGCTCCCATATGAAATAGCAAAATACCTAGTATGAGTTTTAAATTTTTCATTATCGGAATAAAACAAAATTTTAGAAATAGACACAAAATTTAAATATAAGCATTTCGCAATTCGCAGACTATAATATTTTTTATCTTGAAGGACTGACGAAAATTAATTCACTTAGCAATATTTTGTCAATTTTCAACGCGTCGGCCGCTCTGACCTTCCGCTGTTGACGTGGTTTTGATATTTAATTTTAACAGATTTGAAATTATTCTGTTTTATGGGCCGAATTTTTCGGAACGTTTTTCGGCTAAAACAAAAACGTTGTGTTTTTCTTAAAAATCTGAAATAGATATATTATTTTATTATTAAAATTATTACTTTACCATATTTCCCATGATTTTATTAATCATTGACGTAAAAATCTTGTTTTAAAGTGGAATTAAATTGAGTTTTTCGTTTTACATTTTTTCGATTCTTGTTTTTGATGTGAAAGTGCCTTTAGAACATTGGATCTATTTTAACTTCTTTTTAATGTGAAAGATTCTTATCATTTCTCTAACCCTATCAGATTTTATGAAAAGTTTTTCAATCGAATTTTCTTATTCGGAAGTTGTCTATCCTGATATAATTTGTGTGCTAATGCTAAAGAGTATTTTTTTATTATATATCTTCTTATTTCTGTATTGTTTTTTCTAGTCTTCCAAAAATAAGATCAAATAAGAGTATCCACTTAGTTATAAACATCAGCGAGAAACACAGTGTTAACTTTGTTCATTCAACCGAAACGCAATTTGACTTACGGCTGAATTACAATGGACGCAATGTGAAATGTCAAATTTACGCAGTAAAACGGACGTCAAGGTTAGCTGCGTACAATGGACGCATGATTAATTGAAAGTGACAGTGACGTTTGACCCAAAATTTATAAAAAATATGGAGAAAATCAAAAAACTTTTTTCATCATTCCATTTCCTCTCTGCTTATTACACACTTACCGCAGCACAGTTTCACTGCGTTTTCTACCGTCCACTGTGCGCAACTCCATTTGAAAAGCATATAAAGAAAACCGGTTTTGACATTTCTCTCCGTTCAGTTGCGTTCCGTTGCGTCCATTGTAATTCAGCCTTTAGTACCTTGATCTGCTATAGAGCACTATTATTGCTGAGCAGACGTAAGTAACCAAAGGGTAAGCCAGCAATGCCTCGCTCCAATATAAAATCAGCGATGTCTGGACCTGATGTAGGGATAGCCGCAATTTTTTCTTATAAATTTACTGAAATTTTTTCGTTAGTATTAAGAAACCTTTCTGGCGGCCGACAACGGCCCACATTTTATTTGAAAATAGCTCCAGATTGAATAAAAATTCTGCCGAAACATTTGCTGTAAATTTCTGGAAGGAATGAATGCTATTTGCTCATCTACGAGTCTACGCTCTTAAAAATTGTTAGCGGCCCAAACAACTGTTGTCGACCTAAAATAATGCATTACAATTCTAAAAAAAAATTTCCAGTAAATTTCTAAGTAAAAATTGCGGCATTCCCTACATCAGGTCTAGCCACCTTGAATTTTATATTCTATCGAGGCGTTGTCTAAATGGCTACTTCTCATTCTCAGTCTATGTATGATTTTAGTTTGCCTATGATCTTACGACTAATCCCTTGAATCCCTTGTCAATACTTCAGTTGTACAGCTTTGCTTTTAGGATAAAGTAAAACCATGAATGTGTTCTCAAGCTATTGTGGTGACGGACGGACGACGGATGGACATGCAAAAATCTAAATAATTTATAATACATATGCGTGGGTGTCCAATTCATTTGGCTCTACCAGCATTATTTCTATCCGTTACAAACCGAATGATAAGCTTAGCATACCCTATGAGCCTTTATCTAAGGTATAAAAATCATGAGTTTATAAATATAAATTTTTTTTTTAAATATTGAACGTAAATCGATGGGAATTTAAAAAATATAATTATATTCAAATTTTCAGCTTCATCAATCAAAAATAGCAAACTAAAAAATATAATAAATTGATTTCTAGGTCGCTTTCACTCCGCTCATAGTAGGTACAGACAATTTGAATATCACGCGATCACAATATGAAGTACATCGACGTATGGGAAAAAATAATTAATGAATGTTGTTTATATTTTCGAAAATGTTCCCATTTCGAGCTGTTAGAACTATTCATCAACTATTTCATAATATTTACGTCTGAAAGATAAAAACTATAGAAGAAGATAGAAATAAACGACAATACTAAATCGCCTTGAAAATTATACAACTATGAAAAGAAAAATCGCCATCTAAGAAATTTGCTTGCATATAATTTGCAGTACTATTACGACTATAATGCTGCGTTCTTTTTTCCTGATCCATATAAAAGGAGATACACGGATTAATAAATGGATAACAAATCATCAAATTGCCAGCTTTGCAAGAATTAAAACTTTAGAATTAGAACCAAATATTTTAGATCTATTTTGGCATTTTGTGAAAATTGAAATGCAATTTGATAATTTGCTCCCATAAAAAAAATCATGGCTACCTATAGACGTTATATAGAATGCAATTAATTTAAATTTCCAATGAACCAGTACAGTATAAAAAAACGCAGCTAATACCTCCATATCAGTTGTATATCATCGCAAAATTTTTCTTCCGCGTGAACAATAGTATTTTGTATCAAAAGAGCTTCCAAAAGTAAACGTTCATATGCGTATTAATATCTACCATGGTAAAATTTGGTAGTGTTGCATTTACTCCATTCAGTCAAAACCCTCGAGAATACTTGATGAAACAGACTCCCTCCCTACCACATGCGAGGCCCATCGGAGTCCTTGCATTCCAAAATATTTGCATTGTTCTTATGTAAAACTGACAAAAGTTTGATTTGAATAGCTCCTCCGTCCTAAACTACTATTTATACAGAAAAATGATGTTCTGATAATCTTAAGCTTGCTTTCTTATCTTCCGAAACGTAATAAAATGTTCATACCTTTCCTAACAAAATAATTTAAAAAGATTTATCTTAACCAAATGACTACGATTCCTCAAACAAAAATTCTCAGCTGAGTAGTCATTGTAATGTCGCTGTCCAGTGGACTGATGGATATCGAATATAGCTGCCTACAGATACTGATTCGGACTCCGACTGCACTTACGCACATGCAATTATCAGTCAGCTGGGAGGTATTGAGCGTAAAATGGTAAAATTACTTTGTAATCAAAACTATTTTATTATTTTGTTAAGTAAGGTATATAGCAAGTGTAGCCTTTGGGAAGGTATGGAACCAAACTTAAATTCCTAGAAGATTATTTTCCTGTATGGATAGTAGATTAGGCTCTATAGCATATATAAAGTCAATGTTTGGCATTTTTCCATAAGTATTAATATAGAACATTTTAGAAAACGGACGCACAACGCATACATATAGATTTCTGTTTCGGCTTGGGAAGTATTCTCGAGGGTTTTGCTTTTGATTCAGTACATCATGCCTTGATTTGATGTGATGCCTGCTGGTACAGTGGGCTGTAAATTCAATACAAGAGATGTAAGCTCTGCGAGAAAAGCTTTTACGATTGCATCCAAACTTTCAGATTGAGCTTTCAAATATTGTTTCCCAAAGCGAACTTAATGTTGTCGTCTCTTTAGCCTTTATTACTTTATGCTTTTAGCGAAGCGTGAGCAAAACTGTTCAAAATGGTACAAGTAGAGCCGTCTGACATTATTACAAGGAAGCGTTTTCGCAATCACTAGATACTTCTATACACAAAGGTATAACTTTAAGAGCCTCAACCTTGTGAACTCTGCCAACTTTTGCAGCTCACAATATGGACTTTGACAATTTCTAATTAATAGATGGCTTGAAAATTACAGTTATGTATTTTATACTTATTTTATTTTGACGGTAAAACTTTTTCCCAAATTTTTTAAACAAATTTACCGTAAAAAATACATGCACCAAATGATAACAACAAATTGCCTGACAAAGCTGGCAAACAGAGTAGAAAGTAGACCTACTCCAGTTTAACCTCAACCAGCCTCACCAACGGGGTTGTCATTGGGTTTTAGATATCCTGATCTCATATATTCTACAGAACTATCAAAGTTAGTGAGGTCGGCCAGGTTGGACTAGTTAGCACTGTGTTTCTTGCTTAAATAAGTATTAAGATAAATTAAATATCTTATGGGAACTAACATTGCAAAATTAGTAAATAACAGAAAACACCATCAAATTACAAATTTCGGTTTTTGTATGATCAAGATTATTCTAATACTATTAAACTCTTACTATGTTTGACCAAAATCCAAAAATAACCAATTCAATAACGCAGATATCCTTTTTGGTTTTAAAATCGCATGTATATACTAAAATAATTTTATAGCCAATTTGTTAGCGCCCTGTAAATATTAAATTCTATAGTTCGCCGTTTCGAATTATTATTTTTACATTGTTTTGACTTTTGCCTCCAAAAAACACGATTCATATACATAATATGCAAAACATACAACTATAATTATACCAAATTGAATGTAAAAAATAATTTTGTGTTTGTTTATGTTCTTCAATGTATAATTGCAATGACATAACTTTTGTATCGTAAGGACGAAGTGTAAAATGATTTTTTTTTTATTTCTAATTTAATTTCTAGGGTATAATTTTGATTTTTGAATCTTTTTCCAGAATTTTATTACCTTCTGATAAAATTTGCTGTCAAACATTTTCATTTGTATAAAAAACATTTTCTTACAATTAATTTAAAAGTACGTTTACTTAATTTGTTGTTGTTGTTTGAAATAATATTACACGATATCTTATGAGTTTTATTTTTTTATTTTTTTTTTATTTAAAGACAGGGGGACGAGAGATCCCAAGCACGGAGGCCAGAGCGGCCCATTGTGCTTTCCTGCTAGAAGCCCTGTCACCAAAACTTTCCTGTCCTCTCAATGAAGCGCATCACGTCTTGATGGGAAAGATTTTTTAACTCCTCCACGGATAGGAGGGCAGAACCTAGAGTATCCAGCCTGCTCCGGGCGAAGGCCGGACAAGCACACTTCGGTTGTCTCAGGCTCTCTTTCCAGGCAGGATAGACACTCAGGGCTGCAGCAACTCCCATCCTTGTTAGATTAGTGTGAAGCGAGGTGTGGCCAGTGATGATGCCAACCACACAGCTCTATATTGTTTCCTTCCGAGCCCCATGTGAAAATCAGAGATATTCCTATTGTGCCCATCAAGAATCAGTTTTGTGCACCTGCAAGTACTCAGGTTCTCCCATCTCTGCTGATGCTTTCTATGAACATCCGCTTTGATGAGAGACCCGATACTAGAGGTGTCAACGCCTAAGGCGGGTTCCGGTCCGAGGAACGGAGAATCACAGCCATCCATAGCTAAAAGGTCAGCCCTTTCAATCCCCATGATCCCTATGTGACCAGGAACCCACAAAAGAACACCTTGTTGTGGATACACAACTTATCCAGAGACGACCTGCAGTCCACCTGTAAATTAGATGTTATGCGAGGGGCACTCAGAGCCATCAAGGCTGCCTGACTGTTAGAAAGGATAGCAATGTTGATATGAGTTTAGTTTGCATTGTTTGGACAACTTTAAATATTTCTAATTTTTGTTTTTTCGTTTTTTTTACAATTAACTAACAAGAATTTATCTTACATTTTATACATTTTTCTTAGATCGTGATTTCTCGTGAGAATTTAAATATTATTATTTATATTTTTTATATTATGTACATACATTACTATTGAATCTATTTCTTTTGTTGTCTAGCAACTGAATTAATTAATTAACTAACCGTGTTTAAGGAATGATTTTTCTGAATAGTTTCTTTCTCTACAAATTTTCTATTAAATTTGATTTGCAGGGATATTAATTTAAATTTTGAAGTAAGCATGTGAGTTGTGTGACTGTTTCAGGTGTAAATTGTTTATAAAATGAGAAACAATGTAAAAAGTGATGCATCAAAATGTTGACTTTCAAAAAATCCTCTTATAGATTTAAATGACTTACTTATAGTAGACACATTTGAAAACGAAGTGTTATACCTTAGACAAATGTAATATCTTAATATATAAAAATCCCGTGTCACTGTTTTCGTACACGATAATGGATAATCTCCGAAAGCGCCCAACCGTTGTGAATGAGTTTGGATGATTCCAGCTTGAAAGATAGGTAAGTTTTAAATACGATAGATGGCGTTGATGTCGAGGTGTAGAAAACTACCTGAGAACGCTTCGACCCGGAAAGCTGAAAGCTGAAGCAAATACTTATAAGATGGTTTAAAGCGAGAAACTCCTTCGTAGGGTTGCCATACAAATATTTCGGTTTTTAGTGTATATTTGGACACAGACTGACAAGGAGAGCTGAAATTTGGTACAAGGTGTTTTCATAGCAATAGTAAATAAAATTTAAAAAAATTGGCTAAATCGGGTAACCTCTTCTTGATGTTGGTTTTTCACTATACATATATTTGGAAACAATCTGAGAACGCGTCGACGTTTGTACACGGAGTTTACATGAAAATTTTAAATACAATTTCAAAAATGGGCCAAATGGGCAGATCCCTTTTTGATGTTGTCATACAAAACTTTAGTTTTTCACAATATATTTGGAAACTGCTTGAGAACGCGTCTAAGTAGAGAGCTCAAGTTTCGTACACGGCGTTTTAAAAAATTAAATTTAATTTAAGTTCAAATATGGATCAAATTGGTCAACTCCTTCGTAGGATTGCCATAAAAAAAACTTCGTTTTTAATTATATATTTTGGCACTGTATGAGAACGCGTCGACATGGAGAGCTAAAATTTGGTGCTTGGGGCTTTCATAGCAATAGTAAATAAAATTACAAAAATGGTCTGAATCGAGAAAGCTCTTCTTGATGTTGCCATACAAAACTTTGGCTTTTCACTATATATTTGAAAACTGTCCGAGAACGCGTCAACGTGGAGAGGTCAAATACAAGTTCACGTCGACGTAGAGAGCTGAAATTTTGTACGCGGGACTTTCTTCGAAAAAATTTAAATTAAGTTTAAAAATGGGACCAATCTGGCAACTCCTTCGTAGGGTTTGCATACCAAAATTTCGTGTTTTACCGTATATTTGGGCACTGCATGAGAATGCGTCGATGTAGAGAGCAACACCCTCCCATACATATGGATGAGTGCACGCACACACCCATATACAAGCACAGAGTGAAACCAGTACGGAATCGTGCGATCGAGTCAGATAATAGCTTAGATACTATTTATCTCTAACCACCCCACCCCCAACTCATCTCGGTATTTATATTACCGCCGGGCAACGCCGATGGGCTCCCCCTAGTATTATTATATAATATATATTAAGTTTGTCGAAGGTTATACACTGTGTTTCGTCGGTTATGTTGCATTTAAATAACTTACGAAAATTAAATGTCCTGATGCTTCCCTTGCTCAAGATACTAAATAAAAATAGGAGTAAAAAAAGCACTATAAAACGTAACGGAAAGAAAAACTTTCTAAAAATTCCACTTACAGGATTTGTAACATCTTTGAAATGGGAAAGTTTTATCTACATTTATATTACATTTACTTTTGATATGAAATGTTTTCGTATTACGGCTCAGTCTCTACGTTAAGTTTCATAGTATTCTTTAAAATGCTGTAATACTATGTGCTGTGCCAAAACCCTCGATAATACTTCCCAAGCCATGAAACAGAAATCTATATGTACGCGTTGTGAGTCCGTTTTCTAAAATTATATATATTTATACTTATGGAAAAGTGCCAAACATTGACTTTATGTATGCTATAGAGCCTAAACTACTATCCATACAGGAAAATTGTCTTCTAGTAATTTAAAGCTTGGTTCCTTACCTTCCCAAAGGCTACACTTGCTATATACCTTACTTAACAAAATAATAAAATAGTTTTGATTACAAAGTCACCTTACCATTTTACGCTCAATACCTCTCAGCTGACTGATAATTCCATGTGCGTAAATGCAGCCGGAGTCCGAATCTGTATCTGTAGGCAGCCATATTTGATATCCATCAGTCCACTGGACAGCGACATTACAATGACTACTCAGCTGAGAATTTTTGTTTGAGGAATCGTAGTCATTTGGTTAAGATAAATCTTTTTAAATTATTTTGTTAGGAAAGGTATGAACATTTTATTACGTTTCGGAAGATAAGAAAGCAAGCTTAAGATTATCAGAACACCATTTTTCGGTATAAATAGTAGTTTAGGACGGAGGATCTATTCAAATCAAACTTTTGTCAGTTTTACATAAGAACACTTCAAATATTTTGGAATGTAAGGACTCCGTTGGGCCTCACATGGGGTAGGGAGGGAGTCTGTTTCATGGCTTGTGAAGTATACTCGAGGCTTTTGGCGATATAGGGTCATTCGTAAATTGACGAAAAAAGCGTTCAACTTCTACTTTTCAAGGGACACATATTACCCCCACTGCCTCCTCCCACTGTACCCTATTCTTGCGGCCACAGCGAACACTTTACTAAAGCTTTTAAGCAGCCATCAAATTGACATTCTCGCGACCAATCATACAATACAAAGGGATGTAAGCTCTAATTCAAGAGAAACATAATCAGTGTCATTCTTTTAATTTGGTTGGGAGCTGCTAACTCTTGCTCATCATCTGTTCAACTCTTCGATGAACTTATATGTATGTATTTTTTACGGAAAGTACAAAACGGTATCGAATTCTGACCCAGAAATTATCAAAAAAAAAAAAAAAACAGAACAAGCAATTTTACGTCTTGAAAAAACTTAGCGATACTCGCTGGTCTTGCCGAGCTGAAGACAGGAAAGCCATTGTTGAAGGTATTACGACATTAAAGATGCTCTAATCATCATTTCTTCCAATCAGGAGGAAAAAGGCATCGTGAGAAATGAAGCAAAATGTCTTTTGAAGAAGATTGGTAGCCTCGAAACCGCTTTATTTGCCATCTTTTGCAACGATATCTTAGAGCGATACAAGCTGATGCAGGATCGGAAAATGATTCTTGAATCTGTAATGTGAGCATTGAAATTGTTTCTTGAATCGAAAAGAGATTAGTTTGATAAATACTAAGATGCAACTCGAAAAATATCAAACATTGATGTGTATGTAGAATTACGCAGTAGAACAAGAAATGCAAGGCTGAATCCGCTCGATTATATGAAAGCACAAGACGCTAACCTATCGTCAAATGAAAAAATTAGATTGTCAGGTTTTATCCAGGTGGTCGATCAGCTATGTGTTGCTCTGCTGAAAGATTGCATACATACGACGTTCACAATTTGAATTTCTTAATCATTTAGAGGAAACAGACCCTGCAAATTTATACGCTACAGCGGATGAATTGGTCAAAATTTACAAAGACGATTTAGAATCAAGTCTTGGTAATGAGGTAGTCCAAATAGCATCCTTGATCGTTTTATACAAAAACGATTATCGAAAAGATTATATATTAACTATATAAAGAGCTGTTCTATTATCAAATACTTGAAAATCAAAATTTCAGAGTTACATTTCCAAATGTTGATGGTGTCGAACTGCACTTCATTTTCGAAAATGAAAATTATAAAAAAAGCACTTCGAGCTACGATGACACAGAACCACGGTATACAGAGTATCAAAGTATGATCAACCAAGTACGATGTATGATCTGTCAAGTACGTGTGACTCATGCGAATCGATTCTTAAAAAGGGAAAAATAAAATGTTAATATTTATGTAAATTTATTCCACTGAATCCGTTTAAAATATTGAAATAAGTGCACTTTAATTTTTTAAGATAAATATATAGGTATTGAATTTGATAGTTTAAAGTGTCTTTCAAGGAAATCACTTCGGATTAAAACAAAGCGAAAGTTTTATCGATAAAAAAGGCAAAATAAGACGGAAATACCTATAATTTGCACTCTTAACTGATTATTTGAGATCATTTTGTTATTTCTATAGTGAAGATAATTAATGGCAAGGTATCGAATTTTCTCAAATAGAAGGCAAACTTGGAATGCACCATAATGAAGTGTAAACATATTGTTGCGAGCGTGGCCTTTGGTTCGTTATTTAAAACACAATATTAAGTATTTAATGTACAATTTTTTTATTTCACTCTAATCATATACAATTCATTAACTTTCAATTAATCAACTCAACTTTAATTATCGCTAATACTGTACTTTCAATTATCGCAATCCAATTACAACACTTTCGCCCGTTTATTACTATCGATTGTTAACACTGCAACGTCTAAGACATGACTCTTTTTCTGGCGATGACAACTGTTATATTTATACCCTAGAAACTCTCCAGATTATTCTGGAGTGCTCTATTCCAGAAGCTTCTTGACTATGCTATTCATTCTATTCTTGAACCTTCCCGAAGATTCCATAATCGATTCTCCAAACCTGAAGTTGTTTACTCTCTATTGCCAGTAGATGTCACCAGTTGTCTCTTTCTATTGCACGTAACAATATGAAGTTAATAGCAAATTAAAATGTGGAATACAGTTGTAATAATCTTCCCTCAATTTCTGTTTGATATGGGAATGGTAAAACTTCAAAAAACCAAATCGAATATCCATTGGGAAATTTCAATCTCAGTTAACCCCAGTTTTCCCAATAACATATGGAATTACATGTTTGAATCCATTCCCTTTATTTAATTAAATGAAAAAAATGTGAATGTATACTTTAAATTGATCCAGTAGAATAAATTTACAAACTTAATTCAATTCGCATGAACGCACAAAATGGCGAATCTATGGTGCGGGATAGTATACCTTGTTACTCTGTATACCGTGCACGGTGCAGAGAACTTCTATCCGTACTTAGTATTGTAAGTGATTTAGTCTGAGAACTTGATTTCACCCAAATTATTGATAATTTTTCGTTGAAAAAAGTTCGCAAAATTCTATTCGCTTAGTAATACTATTTGCTTTGTCAATTTCTTGTATTTTACGATACCTTCATAAGTTCGTTAAAACATTTTTTTTGCTTGCAATAAATTATT